>MCJB01000459.1:86186-161744 GCA_002018475.1 Nicotiana obtusifolia | reverse complement strand
GGGGGGGTGGGGGTGGGGATATAAAAAATTTTATTGCTAAAGAGATATGTTCAGCCCAAAAGAAAAGAAAATAGAATCTAAAATTGAACATAGTCCTAACTTTCCAACAGAAGCAACCTACTCTCATTTATTTTACTCCCATCTAGATTTGAGTTTGATCAATTATTTAAGTAAGAATATTCTAAAAATTAATTTTGGCTTTTTCTTCTCATTGGGGGTTTATGGGGTGAGATATAAGGATCCAATGACTGATGCTCATTTTGTTCAAGACATATTGGGTCAATCCACTGCAAATTAGTCTACAAAATAAAGCTCGGTAATTGGGCCCTTTTCTCTGGTTCTTTCTAGGCTTTTAAGGCCCATAAAAGAGGACAATCACTTGGGATTAGCAAACCCAAACGAGTAGAAATTCTTTTTGTTGAAAATTTTTGGGACATTTTCACATATTACGCACTTTTTGGGTCACCGTTAAAGTTATAGTCGCATTGCACAAAAATTTGCAAAATTGACCCGTCGGGATCTGAAGTAATTTCATCTCTTCAATGCAACTTTAAAAATCAAATCTTAAGTTCTTGTGTCTTACAAATGCAACTTTAGAAAATTCAAGTCTTAAGTAGTTCTATCACTTTAATGCAACTTCTGAAATTGAATCCTAAGTTCTAAACGTAAATTTGTTCTTCGAGTTTCAAGTTCAACAGCTAAATCAATCCAAATGAGCTCAAATTTGAACATAACTTTCAAATATCAAAAAGAATAAACATCTTCAAATTGTCAAAACAACAACAAATCTAACAAACCCATTTTACAACCAGGGGCGAAGGTACATAGCCCTATGGGTGGTCAGCTGACCACCATTCGTCGAAAAATTACAATGTATATATAGGTAAAATATTAGATTGTAATGGTATATAACATATATTGAACACCATTTATTCACTTATTTCAAGTTTGAACACCCTAGATGAAATTCCTGGTTTCACCACTGTTTGCAACTAAGAAGAAGATTGAGAATAAATCCTAAGCACAACCTATAACTGTATTTTGCAACTCCGAAGAAGAAGAAAACCAAATGGCTTATGGATACATGGGACAGGAATACAGAGAACAAGAAAGTAATAGCGAAAAGATATAATTGTTAACTAAAATTGGGTATCAGTTAAATATATATATATATATATATATATATATATATATATTGGGAGTGATCAAATAGGACGTCCCACGAAATTTTTACCAATTATTATGAATTGAGGAGAAGAGCTGGAGTCCACCCATCTTCTCATATGTGATGTGTTGTAGTACGACGTTGGGCACTTAATTAAGTATTTATTTTTATTTATTTATTTTCTAGCAGTGTAAGTATTAAAAGATCGTAGAGAAAATATGTAGAGAAAAAGCCCAAATTAGTTCCTTATGTTTAGGCTTTGAACCAAAATCACCTCTATTGTATTATATGGAGCACTAATAATCCGTATGGTATGCCTCATTAGTGCAGTTCTAGTCCAACTCTAACAATAAAGCTTCTAGAATGTGTCTCATAAGGCGAAAGATATTCACAACACTATATAAGATTTAAAAACTTATTTAATATTTTATCGATATAACATATATAATTAATTTTTATGTTTATTAACTTTAAATAAAAGTAATTATACTCATTTAGATGCTGAAAAATAATCTTATTCAATATTCATATTTATAGATAATATCTTAATAATTAAATATGAATTCATATTCAAATATTTTAATCTTCTAAAAAAAGAGGATCTTGCTAGAAAACCTCTAGATTTTGAATTCGTCCAACCTATTTTTCTTTTTGATCATGCGTGTGCAGTAGTAGTTAATTAAAAAAATAAAATAGTAATCTACGTAATTGTTTGTCACGGCTCAAAATTCAACTAGTCGTGATGACACCTAACCCAACCCGCTAGGTAAGTCGATTACCAACAATCCAATTTAATGAGATTCACTGAGAAAATAAATGATGAAATAATTGAATTGTATACAACTATCCCAAGGACTGATAGTACAAGTCATGAGCCACTAAGATTTAAAATTTTACAAAAACTATATTGAAATAATTATAACATCTGTTCGAAATGTAAATGACCAGAATCCAAATCTAAAGCAACCAAGGACAAGTGATAGCCATAACTGAAAATGCAGGAACATCTTCAATGTCAGCTCCCGCCATGCACAGCAGCATCAACACCAAGAATCTGTACGCAAGGTGCAGAAGTGTAGTATGATTACAACCGACCCAATGTACTCAATAAGTATTCTAACTAACCTTGGCGAGGTAAAAGAAGCAAGAACTATTGAATATACTCTCTACACCTGTCATGTTCATAAATTTTGACAAGTATAGGACAAATATATGATCAAATCAGGGAAACTCAGATAAAACCACTTTGATACTCATAGTTCTCTGTTTTCAAGTATTCTGCTCAGTCAACAATCCAGCTTATAAGGAGGACACGCAAGTAAATCAGGTAGACAGTCAAGGAAATTGCAAGTAAAGATGAGATACCATAATCAATTATCAGTCCGTTGCGTCGCGCAACCCGATCCCAAACATAGTAACAAGCTCTCGCAGAGCTCACATCAATCAGAAACACGTGCCCACACGTTGAACGGACAACTCACATGATGCACGAACAACTCACGTGTCAATAATATCAATATATGGATCAGCACAGATAACTCACGTGCCAATAATATCAATATATGGATCTTCACGGACAACTCACGTGCTGCACGGATAACTCACGTGCCAATAGTATCAATATATGGATCCGCACGGACAACTCACGTGCTGCACGGATAACTCACATGCTAATAGTATCAATATATGGATCTGCACGGATAACTCACGTGTTGTACGAACAACTCACGTGCCAATAGTATCAATATATGTATTCGAACGAACAACTCACCTGCTGCACGGATAACTTACGTGCCAATAGTATCAATAAATGTATTCGGACGGACACCTCACCTGCTACACGAATAACTCACATGCCAATAGTATCAATATATGGATCCGCACAGACAACTCATGTGCTGCACGGACAACTTACGTGCTAATAACATAATCTGCTCGGCATAGCCATAAGCCTCCAGTTCGAACATATCATACATGAGCAGTTAAGCAAGTATACGTGTATATAATGAATGAAATGAGGTTTTCATACTCCTGTACTGGTATAAACGACATGTTAAAGTGTAGGCATGTGCAATGTGTGCTATCATAGCTAAATTCGACAATTTTGTCATTGAAAAGCATTTATCAATTTCGTTCAAGGATTAAACCTCTATGTAGCCTTGACCTATCGCGCACAATGCACACCTCAATACAAGGTATGAATCAGTCGATTGCAATTATAGTAACCCAACACAGAGTCAGGATCGAATCCATATGGAGTTAGATGGGAGTTGGGAGTATATATTCTAGTGCATGAATTTGAACTATCTTAATTTGCACTTCCACAAATTGGTGTTGTTTCTATTTCTATTTTAAAACTAAGATTGCAAAATTAAGAAATAAGACTAGGATAATTATTATTGTTGTTTTTCAAGTTTGTAAAAAGCCTAGGGCTATGACTATCACCTAGGTGTTTATCTAATGGGATATAAACCTTAATGCTTGTTTCGTTGATCGGGGTGTATTATAGCTATCAACTCTCAATTACCCACTCAATACCTCTCGGTCAGAGAGTGATTTTGCCCAATTTGGCTTTCTCAAGTCCAAATGGGCATCACACAAAATGGTTGATAAAAGCTCAAGTCGAGTTATTACTATCTCTAGGTTGAACCCTTTAATTGGGTTAATCAATCCCTCAATTGACCCAATTTCTTGTTAGCCAAGTTTTTCAAGACTAAGTCTTTCTTTCTCAAGTAGAAACTAAGTCAAATAGACATGACCTAATGTTTGCAACCATTAATTCCACAAATTAAAGCATGAACAAGGCTAAATAATAAACACCCAACCATAAACAAGCACTAAATTAGATACTATACACTAGGGTTGGATCACAACCCTAGTAAAAACCTAGCTACTCATGCTTGAAATTGTAAAAATAGAAGAAAAAATACTAATTAAACTCATATTGTAAAGTCAAAATGATAAAATCTATAGTAAAATACTCCAAAATATAGAAAACTTCTAAAAGAGGCAAAGGAAAACGGCTACAGGACTTGCTGATGTCAAAAGTTAACCTAATTTTGTGAAACTCGTCTATTTATACAAGACTAAAAATTTCGGACAAAAATGCCCTTCAGGAGGTTCTTCGGCCACACAATTCCATGTGCAGTCCGCAGAACTCTTCATCTTGCAGGAACTGGGATTCTACGGTCATAAAATTCTCAACTGCAGCCGCGAGGCAATGTTTCTGCGATCCATAGATTTACCACTGGAGCCGCAATCTAGTCTTCTGCGGCAGCAAGGCACTTCTTCTGCGGCGCACAATTCTTATGCGGTCCGCAATTTTGAGGGACTTGGACTTTGAAAATTTGCACACCCTCTGAAGTTGATCTCCAGCTCGTCATTTGCGGCCGCACAATTCCTATGCCGTTCGCAGTGTGCTAAAAAGTCTGCTGGGATTTTCTTCATTGTTTGCGGCCACAGATGGAATTCTGCGGTCCGCACTTTGTGAGCTTCTGTTCCTTTTATTGCCTTGTGTTTAGGTTACTCCTTTTTGAGTCGGATTTCATATCGAGAGTCCAACTTCTAACATTCCTGTAATTTTGCACATTTCATTAGTTTCGAGAACACAATTCAATGCTTTTAGACTAAAACAAAAGCTAAAGGGCGCTAATAAGTAGTCAAAATCCCCACTTATCAACTCCCCTAAACTTAAGTTTTTGCTTGTACTCAAGCAAACAAAATAGTTCCGACCTCCACAAGTTAAGGATCATTTCAGCCACTCAAAGATGAGCCATTCAAAATTTGGACCAACAATTACCCACACTACTTATGTATTATCAACAAGGCGACAAGTTAAACTTTTATGCACATATAGTTTAATGTGACACTTTAGCATCAAGAGTTAACTTTATTCATCATAAGCTCGCTCTCTCATGTAGGTCATCGTGGATCCCAAATTCCTCCTCTTCTACTCTCCGTTTGCCTAGCTCACTTAAGAATTTTAGCACTCAATCAAAAGATTTGTGAAAGGTTCACTCATCTCTCTCAAGAGAATGTCGCAAGTACGGCTTCAAGTACCATAGGCTTGCCCCTCATGTAGATCACCACTAATGTAAGCTTACTTGACTTGAAATCACGTAGGACTTTTTCGAGATGTAATGAAGGCTTTTGGATAAAGGTTGGATACACTATGGTTGAGTGGGTTCACCTTTCCTTAATCACTCCATCTTGGCTCATGCTTTGCCAATTTTTTGAGGCACTTTCTTTTCCTTGGGGAACTAGAGAGACTTAACATCACTCTTTCTTGATCATGACATTCATTTTCTCCCTCTTTGATTTCTCCATGCTTTGTATCATTACTTTTATTTGCATCCCTTCAACTCCTCCACTTATTCACTTTCTTTTGCATTTTTCTTTTTGTTCTTTCCTTTTCTTGCCTTTCCTTCTCATCATTTCTTTTCTCTTTTTGTGTCTTGATACCTCTTTCAAGTTCCTCGTCTCTCCCCTAAACTTACGTTTTTAGCCAATTATCTCACAAGAGTGTTAAGGAAAACCCGGGTGCCAAGAGAGGTTCACGACAAAACGGGTAAAGGCTTGTAACATGGTTATCAAATGAGAACGGCTTGAGGATCAAATGGGTTGACTAGGGATAATAATATTGGTAGGCTATGAAAAAATCCAAGCGGGTCAAGGAAAGCCTACAATCACTTCTCAAGCCAAGCAAAACTTAAGATTTCACCTTGAGACACATTTTGGGCAAGTTCTAGACCATTTGCACGGGTACTTGGACTGGCAACAAAATTTCTCACCCCTCACACAACTAGATTGTTGAAGAGGATAGAGTCAACGGCCCACAACGATCACATTCAAGATTTTAAATCACTATGGTTCGATTAAACCACTCGATGATTGCCTAAGTCAACAGAAGAGTCACAAAGTCACTAACTAGAGCTACTTCTTTCAAAAGCCTTGTTTCTAACCATAAGCACATAGGTAAGTGTGTTGGTACCAAGTGAAGCATGTTTGACTCTTCAAGCATGACTTAATTACGTATTTTTATTCATTACTACTACTATAATTAACTAAACACAAAAAACGGACTCAATTCCTTAAGAAGGTTGTCACGCCATCCATCGTTGGGAAAAGTCACCCGGTTCACACAAAAAATACCTTTAGAAAGAACCGTGGCATTATGAAAACCAAAGGCTTATTATCTACTAAAACATAAAAAGAAGCTACTAAATCAAGAAGAAGCTACTAATTCAAAAAGAAGCTACTTAGTTAAACACCAACTAATAATAAAACAAACGTAAAGAAGCTACAAAGCAAAAACTATCGAAAGCACAACGAATATACATATGAGAGAAGATATATACATAATGAGAGAAGAAAAGAGAGAATATATACAGAATAAGGAAAAAGGAGAAAATACTGTCAAGTTATTACAAACCACTTATCTCAGAATCATTAAATCAAACTCCCTATGGCTCCTTAGCCATCTCTGTGTCCACAGCAGCATCACCACCCTCAGTCTCCTCTAACTGGATCTCATCGCCTCAACTCTGGGAGTAACTGGGTTGGTGAACATCTGACGCACTGCCTCACACAGTGTCAGCAGCAGAGTCTGGCTCCTCAGACTGGCCAACTGGTGTTGTAGGTGCTGTAGGATCTGGGCTTGGATGTGTGGGTCAATCAACATATCAAATAGAATATCTCCGGCTGCTGCAAGCTTGGTAACCTGTCTCCGGAGCTTGTCCACTGACTGTTGGAGGCCTGGGACTTTCTTATCTTTTTCACTTCCTTGCCCAGCTCTTCTATCACTGACCCATGCTATACCAATGTAGCCATAATCGTGTTCTGGTTCTCCAGGAGCTTCTTCAATGTTTCTTCCACTGTTGGGGGCATCTGAGGTGCCGAAATGGAGGACTGCGCTGCAACAGTACTGGATATGTCAGATAACTCTGCAGTGGCTGTTTGCATCCAGTTGGTGAGGCTCGCAAATGTCTGGGAGACTCGCAGCACAGAGAGTGGAGCAGTGGGCATCAGCACCGATTTCAAAGCCGAGGTGGAATTTGTGACAGGGACTACTGTAGGCACTAAGGCTGGAGGTGCAGGCATAGCTACTACACTAGCTGAAGGCTCGGCTGAAGTGGATGGAATGTCAATTGCCTCTACAGCTACCATCGATGGCTCATTAGACTAGCCTGTGGTGGTAAACAACTGACCCTTTCTCTTTGGGTTGTGTGCATCCATCAACGAGTACCATGAGAAGGCTTCTTCGCCCGCACCTTCGTATCAAAATCTCATGGCTCCACCCTCGCATCCATAAGATACTCTGTAATGGTGTTGGGATATGAGTAGGATGTGTCAGCTTTCCTGGCGACCAAGGAGATGTTAGTCGACATCACGACACTCACATTGATCGGGTACCCGGACATGATGGAAGCTACTAGAACTGCTCGCGGGAGCAGAAGATATGTCTCATTCTAGCATGGGTCTAGTCGGCTGCATACAAAGGTCTACCACCGCTTTGCCTCAAAACTCATAGTGTTTCTATGAATAAACACCCATGCTGTGATCCATGGTGGTGGTTGGCCTAGGAGCTGCTAGAATCTCAGCTAGCCACGGGCGAGCTGCATCCCCAAGTGCAAATTTTTCTACGTATTTTGTGGCATCGACATCCTCAAACCCCCGAATAGGTGTTCAATGTGTGCTGGTCAAAATGCACCTTGAGGTTCCTCACTTTAGTTTCCTTTGTCCCTTTCTTGATATGCCACACAGTGGCGTAGAACTCCCGGACAAGGTATTCCTTCGCATCCACCACACTCTGGGTAAACCACATCCATCCCTTGCGCTCTCAGAACTTCCTCAAAACTGCAGGGATGTACTTTTCTAGATCTTTCAACTGAAATTGTCGTTCAAGAGTGAGCGACCTCACTGGCCACCACTCATGGAAGCTAGAAAAGGCAGCCAAATTGACGAGCCAGTCCTTCCACACCTCTTTCTTCTTCGATTGCTCAAGGCCGACAACTGTAGCATCTCCCCCTCGGTCATCATCTGGGATGTCCTGAACTGATGTCTCTGGTGCCTGGGGGACATGTGTAGTGGAAGGCTCAGACGCCTGACTGGCACTCTCTAAACCCTCGGAGGTGCTATGTAATGATGATGGCCCATCCCTAGCAGATATCTCCTTGGCAGCCTTGATTGGCCAGCCGGTTGTTCATGTAATGAGGCTGAGTCGCCCTCTGAGATGTCCCTAGACAGGACATAAAAACTTGTCTCTGAGAGGTTTGCACCTCTCCCTATGCCGACTGCTAACTTCTTTCTGCTTTCAGGCTGTATGGAACTAGGCAAGGGTCTTTTCCCTCGTCCCCGAGAAGGGTCACCCCTTCCTTTTGAAATGTCGCCTCGTCCTCTAGATCGAACCATGTTCTGCACCAAGCAAAGGTGATTGTCAGCTGCAATTCAAGTTCAGACATAAAATGAATGCAAGGACACACCAGAGATTACAGTGAAAAACACAGTAGAAACATGCTTGCAGGGTAGGGAATTTGAATTATCATTACAGCCGCAGAATGGGCATTGCGGACTGCACAATTTTCCATTGCGGACGCAGAAATGGATTGCAGTCCGCACATTTCTCATTGCGGCCGCAACTTAGACATCACCAATTTGCCAACTCTCTGATGACAGAGAATTGGTTGTTTTGTGGCCGCAACCAGTTTTCTGCGGTCCGCACATATAGTCTTGCGGGCGCACTTGAGAGACTCCAAATGACAACTCTCTTATCATAAAGATTAGGTTGTTCTGCGGCCGCAATGGGATTTTTGCGATCCGCAGATCTATGCCTTACTATAGTGCCCTAGACCTTAACTTCTGCGGACCGCACAATTTCTTGTACGGCCCAAATTCCAACAATTACGAACAGATGGTCATTTTTTAGCTAGGGCTTGAAATTTTTGCACCATTTTGACATGGAAACAACATCTAAGCGTGAAAATCAATTTACCCATTCCCTTTAGAGAATTTACCAGTCTACCCACTACATATTTACTCCACATGGTTGTTCAAATAGTTTCAATAGATAAATGGTCAAATTTTTCACTAAAAATCTAAAAATTTAAAGAAATTAATCAAGATGATGAAGCATACCAGATACTAATGAGTGAAAGAGAGGAGTGATCAATAATTTTAGGTTTGTGAGCAGATAATTTAACAAAAAATCTCAATTTAGTGCAATTTGTGAGCTTAGAGAGGGAAAAAGGGAACATTGCCCTAGCCTCTTTTATTTATAGTGAACGGGTTCTGGCAAGGGAAGGCGACTTGAGTGTCGCCGCAAAATTCCGATTGTGGTCCGCACTCTGGTACCTGAGGGCCCAATTGCCCTAGCATTTTGTGGCCCGCGGAATTTGGTGTACGGTCGCATATTTTGTTGCTAACCGTAGAATTTGGGTTGCGGCCGCAGATTGGCCATTTCTCTGATAGACCAACTTCAGAGAGTTGACATTTTCCACCTTCAACTTGTGCGGTCCACAATGCAATTGTGCGGCCGCAGAGCATCTTTTATTGTAGCAACTATAATTGTGCGGTCCGCACAATACAATTACGGTCTGCAATTCTGTCCACATTTAACCAGATTTTTAGGCACAATTTCTTTAAAGCACACTCATTCCTGCAACACACTTCAAATGTAGTTAGCGCAAAAATAACACCTAACTACAAAAGAAGAAGAGAGAAGAAAAAAGAAACATGGGTTGCCTCCCAAGAAACGCCCGACTTAACGTCGCGGCATGATGCAGATTACCATTATTTGAAATGAATCACTGCCACAATGTGGCCATCACCAACCTTTCCCAAATAGTGCTTCACCCGGTGACCATTGACTCAGAATACCTCATTGTTTTGGTTCTTCAAGTCCAGTGCACCAAAAGATGTCACACCCACAATTTCAAAGGGACCACTCCATTTAGATTTCAACTTTCCGCGAAACAACCTCAACCGTGAGTTGATCAACAAAACAAGATCGCCCACCTTGAACTCTTTGTTCCAAATGTATTTGTCATGAAGGTACTTCATCTTCTCTTTGTACAAGGATGAACTTGCATAGGCATGGTACCAGAACTCATCTAATTCATTCAAATGTGCAACCCTCAAGTTAGCGGTTGCATCCTAGTCAAGATTCAACTTCTTTAGAGCCCACATGGCTTTGTGCTCAAGTTCCACCGGAAGATGACAAGCTTGCCAAACACCAACCGGTATGGAGATATTCGATTGGAGTTTTGAAAGTAGTCGATAAGCCCATAATGCATCATCAAGCTTCTTTGACCAATACGTCCGGTTAGCATTCACTGTTTTGGACAATATACTCTTTGTCTCCTAGTTGGAGTTTCACTTGACCGCTAGCTTGTGGATGATAGGGAGTCGTAACTTTTTGAGTGAAACCATACTTGCTAAGCAAAGTGTCAAAAGCCTTGTTGCAAAAAATGCGACCCCCCATCGCTTATGATAGCCCGCGGAGTACCAAACCTTGTGAAAATATTCATCTTCAAGAACGCCACCACACTTCTCGCTTCATTGTTGGGTAGAGCAACGGCCTCAACCCATTTAGACACATAATCAACCGCGACCAAGATGTAAGTGTTGCCACAAGGACTCACAAAAGGATCCATGAAATCAATACCCCACACATCAAAGATATCAATCTCCAAAATGGTAGTGAGAGGCATTTCATTCTTCTTCGAGATTCCACCGGCCCGCTGACATTCATCACATCTTTTCACCACATCACTTGCATCTTTGTAAAGAGTGGGTCAATAGAAACCGCAACTTAGCACTTTGGCCGCTGTTCTTGCTCCACCATGGTGACCACCATAAGGAAAAGAATGGCAAGCCCCAAGAAAATCACTTTGCTCTTCTTCTGGTACACATCTTCTAATTACCCCACCCGTGCAAATTCGAAAAGGGTATGGCTCATCCCAATAATAGTCTTGACAATCCCGTTTGAGCTTTTTCCTTTGATTTGAAGAGAACTCAACCGGGATGATTCCACACACAAGGAAGTTGCTTAGATCTACGAACCATGGCACCTCCTTCATTGAGATAGCTAAGAGTTTATCATCAGGGAAAGAGTCATTGATTTCAAGGCCATCATACGGCCTCCCCTCCTCCTCCAAACGAGACAAATAGTCTGCTACTTGATTTTCACTCCCTTTTCGATCTTGGATGTCAATATCAAACTCTTGCAACAATAGCACCCATCGTATTAATCGAGCTTTTGAATCTTTCTTGCTTATAAGATAGCGAAGTGCCGCATGATCCGTATGAACAATAACCTTTTCACCCATTAAGTACGGGCAGAATTTCTCAATTGCAAACAAAATGGCAAGGAGCTCTTTCTCCGTAACGGTGTAGTTGACTTAGGCACTATTCATGGTCTTACTAGCATAGTAGACCAGATGAAAAATCTTGTTGAAGCGTTTCCGCAAAATAGCCCCAACAGCTATGTCACTAGCATCGCACATGAGCTCAAAAGGGACACTCCAATTAGGAGCAGTGATAATGGGAGTGATTGTCAACTTGAACTTTAGCAATTCAAAGGCTCGCATGCAATCATCATTGAAGTGAAATTTGAATCTTTCTCTAAGAGCTTACACAACGGGTTCACCACTTTAGAGAAATCCTTTATGAAGCGCCGGTAAAACCCCGCGTGACCTAAGAAACTCCGCACGCCTTTCACCGAAGTCGGAGGTGGAGGTTTAGAAATCACCTCAATTTTTGCCTTGTCGACTTCTATGCCAATTTTTTAGATCTTGAGGCCAAGGACAATGCCTTCCTCGACCAAGAAATGGCACTTCTCCCAATTTAGCACCAAGTTCGTTTCTTTACATCTTGCCAATACTTTATCCAAATTGGACAAACAATCATCAAAGGAATCTCCAACCACCGAGAAGTCATCCATGAAAACTTCAAGGTAGTCCTCTACCATGTCCGTGAAGATCGCCATCATACACCTTTGAAAAGTCGTCGGTGCATTACATAAACCAAATGGCATCTGCTTGAAAGCGAACGTACCATAGGGACATGTAAAAGTTGTCTTCTATTGATCCTCCGGAGCAATAAGGATTTGATTGTACCCCGGATATCCATCTAGAAAGCAATAGAAAGCACGGATGGCCAACCTATCAAGCATTTGTTCAAGGAAGGGAAGTGGGAAATGATCCTTCCTTGTGACTTTGTTAAGCTTGCGATAGTCCATAAACACTCTCTACCCGGTTACCGTTCTTATGGGAATCAACTCATTCTTGTCATTGGTGACCACCGATATGCCCCCATTCTTTAGGACACATTGCACTGGAGAAGTCCACGAACTATTGGAAATGGGGTAGACAACCCTGGCATCCAACCACTTGATAATTTCCTTTTTGACCACATCTTGCATAGCCTCATTGAGTCTCCTTTGATTTTCAATAAATGGTTTGGCATCTTCCTCCAAGTTAATCTTGTTCATGCAAAATGTGGGGCTTATTCCCCAAATATCCGCCAAAGTCCACCCAATTGCCTTCTTCCTCTTGTGGAGCACCGCCAATGTAGAGTCAACCTGCACGTTGGTCAAATAAGAGGAAAGACTAATAGGTAAAGTAGAACAAGGGCTAAGAAATTCATACCGAAGATGGGAGGCAATGGCTTCAACTCCAAAGTAGGAGGATCTTCAATTGAAGGCTTTGTAGGAGGAGTTTTCCTATTTTCAAGATCCAAGGAGAGTTTCCGGGGTGCATAGTTGTACGACCCCATCCCTTGCAAAGAGTTCACACATTCCATGAAGCCATCCATCTCGTCATCATCAAAGTTGAGCAAGACGGCCTCCAACATATCACCCACATTTATCGTGGCACTTGTATCATCAATAACCACATCGGTCACCAAGTCCACGAACGAACACACTTCATTACTATTTGGTTGCCGCATAGATTTGCACATGTGGAATACCACTTTTTTATCATCCACCTGAAAAGTGAGTTCTCCGGCTTCCACATCAACAAGAGCCTTTCCCGTAGCAAGGAAAGGTCTTCCAAGAATAATCGGCACCTCATAGTCCACTTCACAATCAAGAATGACGAAATCCGCAGGAAGAATAAATTTATCACACGAACCAATAGATCTTCAATCACTCCCAACAGTCTCTTCGTGGTACGATCGGCCATTTTTAATCTCATAGATATGGGTCTTGGTTGCGCAATTCCTAAGGTCTTGAAAGCCGAATAGGGCATCAAATTGATACTTGCCCCAAGATCACAAAGAGCTTTAGCAAATTAGGCACTTCCAATGGTACAAGGGATTGTGAAAGCACCGGGATCTTCCAATTTTGGAGCCACTGAATGATGAGTGACTTTGATAGTTTCAAAATTCATCGACCGCTTCTTTGCCAACCAAATCCTTCACAAACTTTGCATAATCGGCTATTTGTTCCAAATCTTTAACTAATGGCTATTGATCGAGAGACTCTTCATCATTTCAATAAACTTTTTGAATTGATTATCGCCATATTGCTTGGCACGCCTTTGAGGATATGGAGGAGGAGGCTTAGGCAATGGTGCCTTAGCCTTTTGCACTACCGCTTCCGGTATGTCAATAACATGATCCCTAGATGGGTTCATTTCCTCTTGAGTCTCTTCCAAATTGTCATCAATATCAATCTGAACTTCATCATTCGATTGCATCACATCTCTCGGGGTCTCTTCTTCTTGTACCACTTGCTCATCATCCACAAGTTGCCTTTGACTTGAGGTGGGTGCATTTCCACCTTTTCCACTTCTTGTAGTGACGGACATGGCATGCCCCGTGTTGTTCCCACCCTTTGGGTTCACTACCGTGTCACTTGGTAGTGCCCCATTAGGACAAAAATTTAGAGCTGGAGAGATTTGCCCCATTTGCACTTCTAAGTTGCGAATCGATGTGTTGTGTGAGGCAAGTTAGGCATCGGAATTGGCATTCTTCTCCATCATTTGCTTGAACATGTTCTCAATACGTCCCATTTTATTGTTGGAAGAACTAGGACCTTGGGAAGGATAAAGAGGCGGGTTGCTCGGTTGTTGATACATTGGGGGCCTTTAGAAACCTGACCCCCGATTGCCTTGATTGTTACCTCCCCAATTGCCTTGATTATTGTTGTTATGCCAATTCCCTTGATTATTGCCACCACTCCAATTTCCTTGATTATTGTTGTTATTCCAATTGCATTGATTGTTTCCACCACTCCAATTACCTTGGTTGTGAGAATTCCAATTTCCTTGATTGTTTTGAGGTCGCCATTGTTGTTGGCTTGGGCCTTGGAAGTTGTTTCTTTGCCCTTGAAAGTTGTTCACATATTGGACCTCTTCTTCTTGGTCATTATAAGAGTCATCTTGATCAAACCCACTATCTTCTTGCACAAAATTGTCCACTCTTTGTTGCACTTGTGGACCCTTTGTTCTCTGGTTGTTCACCATCATGTTTACTCCCTCTATTGTATTGACTTGCCTTGGGTTTTGCACTTGTTGAAGTTGAGCCTTTGCCAATTGGTTCATGGCGGTGGTCAATTCGGCTATGGCTTGCCCATGGTCATGCAACTCTTTTTGAAGGTGAATCACATGTGGAACATTAGCCCGGGATTGCCACGCTGATGAAATATCCGCCATTTCATCCAAAATATCACACGCCTCCGCATAAGGCATAGTCATGAAGTTCCCACCGGCAAGTTAATTCACTACACACTGGTTGGTTGTGTTGATCCCCCCGATAGAAGGTTTGTTGAATCATATTCTCCATCATATCGTTGTTGGGCCACTCTTTAACCATTATTCTATATCATTCTCATATCTCATGTAGTGGTTCATTAGGCTCTTTATTGAATGCTAGAATTTCATCCCGAAGTATAGTCATGTGCCCCGGAGAGAAGTACTTAGAAATAAATTTCTCCGCCAATTCATCCCAAGTATGGAATGGTTTGGCAAACGTTCTAACCAATCTAAGGCTTTCCCCCGTAGAGAGAAGGGAAAAAGGCTTAGCCTCAAACCATCCTCGGAGACATTTGTTTGTTTACTCCCCCAACACGTATCCACGAACCCCTTCAAATGTTTGTATGCATTTTGACCCGGAGCACCGGTGAAGAACCCTTGTTGCTCAAGCAAGGTGAGCATCACGTTGGTTATTTGAAAGTTGCCCGCCCTAATACGGGAGCGACTATTGCACTTGCATATCCTTCATTCAGCAACACCAGGTATGGAGCCGCTCGTGGTGGAGGTGGGGGTGGAGCGGGCACATTGTTACTAACATTTCCCAACATGTTAGTAACACGGAAGGAAAAGAAGATATCCCTAAAACACACTCAAATATATAGCTAACAACGCTTTTAACTCCCTGGCAATGGCGCTATCGCGCATAATGCACACCTCAATACAAGGTATGAATTGTCAATTGCAATTACAGCAACCCAACAAAGAGTCAGGATCGAATCCACAGGGAGTTAGATGGGTGTTAGGAGTATATATTCTAGTGCGTGAATTTGAACTGTCTTAATTTTCACTTCCACAAATTGGTGTTGTTATAAGACTAGGATAATTATTTTTGTTGTTTTTCAAGTTTGTAAAAAGCCTAGGGCTATGACCATCACCTAGGTGTTTGCCTTATGGGATATAAACTTTAATGCTTGTTTTGTTGATCGGGGTGTATTATAGCTATCAACTCTTAATTACTTACTCAATACCTCTCGGTCATAGAGTGGTTTTGCCCAATTTGGTTTTCTCAAGTCCAAATGGGTATCACACAAAACGGTTGATAAAAGCTCAAGTCGGGTTATTACTATCTCTAGGTTTAACCCTTTAATTGGGTTAATCAATCTCTCGATTGACCCAATTTCTTGTTAGCCAAGTTTTCCTAGACTAAGTCTCTCTTTCTCAAGTAAAAACTAAGTCAAATAGGCATGAACTAATATTTGCAACCATTAATTCCACAAATTAAAGCATGAACAAGGTTAAATAATAAACACCCAATCATAAACAAGCACTAAATTAGATATCCATAAGGTTTACACAATAGGTTGGGTGACAACCCTAGTAAATATCTAGCTACTCATGCTTGAAATAGAAGAAATAGAAGAAGAAATACTAATTAAACTCATATTGTAAAGTTAAAATGATAAAATCTATAGTCAAATACTCCAAAATATAAAAAAAAAACTTCTAAAAGAGGCAAAGAATAATGGCTACAGGACTTGTTGATGTCAAAAGTTAATCTAATTTTGTGAAACTCGTCTATTAATACAAGACTGAAATTTTTTGACAAAAATGCACTTTGGGAGGTTCTGCGGCCACACAATTCCATGTGCAGTCCGCAGAATTCTTCAGCTTGCAGGAACTGGGATTCTGTGGCCACAAATTCTCAACTGCAGCCGCGAGGCAATGTTTCTACGGTCCGCAGATTTATCACTACAGCCGCAATCTGGTCTTCTGCGTCCTCATCTTTACTTCTGCGGCGGCAAGGCACTTCTTTTGTAGCCGCACAATTCTTATGCGGTCCGCAATTTTAAGGGACTTGGACTTAGGAAATTTGCACACCCTCTGAAGTTGATCTTCAGCTCGTCATTTGCGGCCACACAATTCCTGTGCGGTCCGCAGTTTGCTAGAAAGCCTGCTGGGATTTTCTTTATTGTTTGCGGCTGTAGAAGGAATTCTACGATCAGCATTTTGTGAGCTTCTGTGCCTTTTATTGCCTTGTGTTTAGATTACTCCTTTTTGAGTCGGATTTCATCTCGGGAGTCCAACTTCCAACATTCCTATAATTTTGCATATTTTATTAGTTTAGAAAACACAATCCAATGCTTTTACTACTAAAACAAAAGCTAAAAGCCACTAACATGTAATCAAAATCCCCACTTATCAAGCCTCAAACATGGCTCAAACAGTTCATAACAATGTTACAAATAGGGAAACATCATAGTTTTAAGCTTACCAGTAAATCCTCGACTCAAAAGAGCCCGGGCATAATCCGAACAAGAATGAATAAATTCTGGTGCCCGCACATGGGTTCTTTCCCACGCCTATATGCACCCAATAGCATGTAGCTATCATAATAATTCAGGCAACTAGTGCCTTGACCGAGTTTAAATAAGATACTTACCTCAAAGAAGCTAAATTCAATACCGAGCAAGCCAACCAATACTCTAAAATTTCATTCCACGCGTATCGACCTCCGAATAGCTCAATACTAACCAAAAGCAACTCAATTACATCAATTTACGCTTAAGGAAACAATTCCACATAATAAAGATCAAATTTATAATTATACCCCTGAAGTCAACCAAAAGTCAACGTGGGGCCCACATCTCGGAATCCGACAAAAATTATAAAATTTGAACATTCATTCAACCACGAATCCAGCCATACTAAAATTAGTCAAATCCGATCACAACTCGACCTTCAAATCCTCATATTAAAGTCTATGAAGTTTCTACAATTTTTTTCCAAATTTTCATCTCAAAACACTAATTAAATAATAAAAATAATGATATATTCATGTATATTAACCAAATCCGAGTTAGAATCACAAACCCGATGAATTTCTTGAAAAATCCACGAAAAATCGCCATAAACCGAGTTCTCTAGGTCCAGAAATGAAAAATGAGATGAAACCCTCGTTTATATGGTACCATATTTGACTCCCCAAGTGCTGATCACACTTTTTTGTGGTCCGCACTTCCAAGCTCCGCGGCCGCGATCCAAATTGTGCGACCGCACTTCAGCAGTATCTGCACTACCAGTCTTTGGTAAGTTGACCATAACTTTCTATAGAAACGTCCAAATGATGATTGGTTTAACTTTCTGGAAACTAGACTCAAAGGACTAACACTTTTATTTTTGGATCATCTCCAAATTCCCTATAAATTAAAAGATATAAGTTGCCGAATTCAAACCATCAAACCTACGGATTTCCCCTGCTGCAGTCCGCACTTCTCCTCTGCGGTCCACATATTTTCACTACGGTCCGCCCATGAGGCTTTGCCTCAGCACTCCAAAATGTGCCCTCCGCACTTTAACTGCTCCAGAACATCATCAAAGAGCCGAAATGCCAAAACTTGTTCAACGCGAAACACACTCGAGGTTACCGGGATCCCATCCAAACATACCAACAAGTCCTAAAACACAATACGAACTTACTCGAAGCTTCAAATCACACATTACAACATCGAAACGACCAATCGCACCTCAAATCAAACTTAATGAACTTCCGAATTATAAAACTAATGTCTATTCATATCAAAACAATTTTGATTGACTTCAAATTTTGCACACAAGTCATACATGACACAACGGAACTATTTCAACTTCCGGAATCGGTATCCGACCCTGATACCAATAAAGTCAACTCCCGATCAAACTTATGAATATTCCAAACCTTCAAATTTCTAACTTTCGCCAATTAGTGCCGAAATCTTCTACAAATGTCCAAATGAAATTCCGGGCATGTGCCCAAGTCTAAAATCACCATCCAGACCTAAGGGAATCATCAAAGCTCCGATCCTGAGGTCAATTACTAAAAAGTCAAACTTGGTCAACTCTTCAAACTTAAATCTCATACTATGAAATTCATTCTTCCAACTAATTCCGAACCACCTGAAAATCAAAACCGACCATTTACACACGTCATAATACATCGTACAGAGTTACTCATGACTTCAAATAGCTGACGGAATACAAATGCTCAAAACGACCGGTCGGGTCGTTACATTGTTATATTACACCCATAGTATAATCTATCTTTATATTCTATATTATTATAACAGTATAAATACAATGTCGGTTTACAAAAATAACCTTATAATATTAATCATAATAACTAATAATAAAAGGATATAACCGGAATTCTAGATATTAGCCTTATAATCCTATTAGTTTTAGGACATAATACCACACGTTAGGAATCCTACATGATTACCTTTGGGAATCCTATTAGTATAATTACTTTTGGGCATAGACATATAATACTACATGTTAGCATGTATACCTAATTCCTTTAGGAACATGTTATGTTTCCTTTTAATATAATTACTTTTGGGATAGAGATATATTTTTAGTCATATAATCCTATTAGTTTTAGGATATACTTCTTAAAAATTCATATTACTAATTTAATTTGAAGACGTATTATAATATCCTATTACAAATTTAATTCGAGAATGTATTATTGTCCAAATTCATTTAGAAATAGGAGAGTCTATATTATTATAAAAGCACAAAAATAATATTAATAGACCAAAATAGCCCTAAAATATTAAACGGAAGAACTCATATGGAAAGAACGTAACTGCAATAACCTATTTTTTGGACTACAATACCTTCTATGCTAATTTTTAATATTTAAGATTTTAAAATTAATAAATTTTGTCAATTAAATTCTTATTAAAAATATGTAGGAATGTTTAATAAATCATAAGAACCTCCGTATTGGCTATACATTCCCAATCCATGATGTCCAGTACCAAGAAAAAATAAAATTAATATTGAATGGACTGCATAAAAAGTTAAAATTGAGAAAAAAAATATCCCCACGATAATATATTTTTATATTATATTTGAACTATTTTTTTACTCAAATAGCATTTTTAAATTAATTTTGCGTGTAATATCTAATACTCAATTATTGAACATCGACTAAGAAAATATTTAAGAATTTAAATGTGTGAGAAAGAAAAAAAAAATAGCTGGTAAAAGTCAATACCACTAATGACTACAAACATAAAGATCTAAAAGTGAAATATTATATCAATCTTTTACTCTTTGAAAAACAGTTTATGATGGATAAATTATAACTAAGATTAACTACTGAGAACAAGAGATGAACTAATATTAAGATCTGAATCAATATAGAATAAATTATTTCTTATGTTAAAACCAAATAACTAAATCTTTTAATAATTATTTAGCAAGAGAATCCAATTCAATTATTTTTTAAATTCATCATATGAATAATTCTTATTCAATTTAAAAAAATCTTAGGGTGCATAAATTTATTCTATAAAAAGAGCGTTAGAGATTAAAAAAATTATAACTCAAAGTAAGAAGGTTAGTATTGTTAATAACTAAATTCTATACAAGTGTCTGAGAAAGCACAATCAAAGCTAAATCCTAAATAAGAACAAGCTTTTAAGACTATATTATAAAGAGTCGACTCTGGTATAACGAGATTATTCTTTGTAGATGCCTCCAGCAGAATCGAAATAATATTTGTATGTCATGCATTACTTGCATATATCATATCAAGAGGCATGACACTGTTAGCAATAATAGCAAGTGTTGTACCAACAACGATTTTATTGTGAGGCCACCCACTTTAGATTTGATATACCTCTTCAAACAACTTAAATAAACATCAAATATAGCAAAGCAGAGCAATGGTGCTAAATTTATAAGGAAAGTAAAATTGATAATATGAGATTAAACATTTACGGCTAAGTGTTAAATGATCGAAACAATTACTCAGAGTTCTAGAGATATATTGCATATTAATGAACCGTTTGGTAGAAAATTAATGGTTTTGGAGGTGATTTCTATCAAGTACTACCAGTAGTTCAAAAATCGATAAAAGCAGAGGCTGTAAAAGCTAGCTTGCCAAAGTTATACTTGTGGCATCAAAGAAAAAAGATTCAACTGACAAGAAATATAAAGTAAGAACAGATCCAGTATTCAGTGTCTTCTTGTTTCGTGTCGGAAACGAAGAAGAGCATCCAATAAAAGATGATTTGGTTCTTCCTGAACACTTGGTTATCAACCCCAATGGTGATAGTAGTGCATTTAATAAGGAAATATTTCTATCATTAGATTAAAACGCAATTTGTGCAAATCACATGATAGAATAAAAAATATATCTTAGCTAGCAGAAATGAATATGTTGATCAACTAAATAAAAGATAGATTGCAAAATTTTATAGTAAAAACAAAATGTTTTTCAGTTTTTGACTCAGCAGAAAATGATACCAATAATTACTACCAAGAAGAACACTTAAATACTTTAATACCAAACGACCTTCTATTATACATATTTATTGTCAAGTTTATTATTTCTTATGTATGTTAGTGTCAATGTTTATATAATAGACTAAGTTAAAATTGATCTTCCATTAATATAGGTTGATTTTGAAGAAAAATATGCACGTCATGGTACTAAAAAACTTAGATACGCCGAATAGCTTATGTAATAGCACACGGATGGTATATATAAGTTTTGACAATATCGTCATACATGCAAAAATTATGATACTGGTCAATGTACTTATAAGTATATTCTTATCCCTGAATTCAACTTTCTTCTTCCGAAACTAAGGAATATCTTTTTAAATTTATGTGAAAATAATTTTTAAAATGTTTTTGTTTTGCAAATATAATAAACAAAGCACAAGGACAAATATCCTAAATATTGGACTATATTTATCGCAATATATTTTCTTGCACGAACAACTGCATGTTGCACTTTCAAGATGAATACCAAGATAGACAATAAAAGTTCTGGTTAAGGCAAAGCAACCAAAGCATTAGGAGGAAACATACACATAAAAAAATATTGTCCATAAAGAAGTGTTCATTAAGATACCATCACATTAAATACTTTTAAACTCTAATACAATAATTATCTAACTAACATGAAAAAATTGATTATTTGTATAAGTTCTGATGATGTCATTTTATTTTAAATTCATATATTATGCTAATGTAGTAATATTTTTCGGCATTTAGCTGATTATTGTATTATTATACATAAAATTCCTCTCATTAGTTAAATTTTATTGTTCCTTCATATAAACAAATATTTAATTCATCGCATGCCATTATTAATGTGCAGTGCACGTTAATAGATACTAGTTTTTAAAATTTAACAATTATACTTTACGGGAAGAGAGTTATTCAGAGATTAATAATCTCAGCCTCTCAGACTTACAATTATAAGATTATTATCCCATATTGAATGTGAGTTAGTTTATACCAAATATTTTATATAAAATTTGTACCAACAATAACAACAACAAAATTTGTATCGATATTAATTAATATTTATGTTTTGAGCCGAAGATCTATCAGAAATAACCTCTTTACTTCATCAGGATAGGGGTAAAATTTACGTACACACAATTCTCTCCAAATTCCTCACTTATGAGATTTGACTGAATTGTTATTGTTATATTAATTAATATTTATAATCAAATATGAAATAAATACAATCTATTATAATCCTAGTATTTAAGATTTGTGTCCAAAGCATAGTTGGCTATTCTTTGTTGCCTCGACCAATCAGTAGTCCGTAGGTACTAGGTAAAATTCACTCCTGGTAGTCTTGTAATTTAGAGAAGCTAAGTAGGTATGGCCCACACCCGAGTCACTTCTGTTCCTAACTCAGTGACTGACTCACCACCCTTCTTCTTCGATCCAACACATCAACTCTCTCTCTCTTTCTCTCTCTACACTCTATCTCCTTCAAGCTCTACTCCTCTATATCTCTCACAATGTCCTTTTTCGTCTTTTCACGTTTCAATCCGACGGCTACGCCACCTTCCACGTCCTCCTTTTCTTCTTCTTCTTCTTCCTTTTCCTTTTCCTTGTCATTGTATAGTAATCTTACTGTACTCTCGCATAGCACAATATAACCGCCTCTTCTCTACTCTTCTCTTCCGCCCCTCTAGGGTTTCTTTTTCTTCCATAAAGCAATTTTGGGTCGCCTCTTTTTTTCTTTCTTCTATTCGCTTCTTTTCCTGCGTCTGGGTTTCATCCATTTTCAAGGTAATTTTTCTATCCTATCTCTAATTTTTTCTTCACGCCTATCGTATATATGTGTTTTGGTGTCTCTGTCTTTGTGTTTAAGAGATGGGTTTTTAATTGTTTGAAGTTTAATCATATGGGTATTGGGGATTTCTGAATTTTGCATGTTATTTTTTGGCTTGATTTTCTAGGGTTTTGAATTTTGGATTGAAGGGAAATACTGGTTAAAAACGTGTGGTAATTTTATGTTGAATGGTGATCGAAAAGAGCAGCTTTAAGGCATCAAAATTTGATTTTGCCGAGTTTTCTCCTCATAGTAAGGACACTATGTCGAGTGAGGACGAGGAGTTTGAGAGGCGAAACGGGGGTGAAGTTGAATCTAATGACGAGGATGATGATGATGATGATTACTTTGATGATTGTGACTCGGGGGCGGGTTCAGATGACTTTGATTTGTTGGAATTAGGTGAGTCTAGGGAGGAGTTTTGTCAAATTGGGGATCAAACATGTAGCATTCCCTTTGAATTGTATGATCTTTCGGGTTTGAGTGATGTGTTGTCGTTGGATGTTTGGAATGAGGTGTTGTCTGAGGAAGAAAGGTTTAATCTTGCTCAGTATCTTCCTGACATGGACCAGGAAACGTTCATGAGAACGTTGAAAGACCTCCTCGCGGGTGATAATTTGCATTTTGGAAGTCCCGTTGATAAGCTGTTTAACATGTTGAAGGGCGGGTTATGCGAGCCGAGAGTGGCGCTTTATCGACAAGGATTGATTTTCTTTCAGAAGCGACAGCATTATCACCGGCTCAGAAACCATCAGAATGCAATTGTCAGTAATCTTTGTCAGATAAGAGATGCGTGGCTTAGTTGTCCAGGGTATAGTATTGAGGAGAAGCTTCAAGTGCTGAACATTAAGAAGAACGAGAAGATTCTAATGTATGAGAAGATGGAAGAACTGGAAAGTGATGGATCCGAGAGAGAGGAGTTTAGCGGTGCTTTGTGGGGCAAAAGAACAAAAGATCGGAATCTTGGGCAGAATATGAGCTGTTATTCTGGACATGGGAAAGGGTCAGCCTTGGATTCATCTTCTCTTAGGCAAATAGCTTCTTCGGAAGCTACCAGATACAGAAAGCAGAACCTAAGAGGGACATTCAAGGTAGGCGGAAATGGCTCTAAAGGAATGGAACTTAAATCATCAGGGCCCTATGATTTTGCATTGCCTCTTTCTCGTCGTGGTAAAGGAATGGGCTATGATTCTGGGATGGCTGTCCCAATGAAAGATCAGTTGAATGGCTGTGATGAGGAGGATGGGATGTACGAAGTGGATGTGCAGAGAGAAAGAAACTTTTCACGAGCAGGGGCTGTTGATAAAAGTGGGAGTGTCAAATTGGGGAAGAAGCATGAAAGGGTCAGAATGGAAGAATGTGCTGATGTTTTCTTGGGTGTGCCTATGCCTTTGAAGAATGATCCTTATGCCTACGGCAGGAACAATACTGTCAACCAGCTGTCAGATATTAAGGTCTTGACTGCAAAACCCAGCAACGCTAGAACTGCATATGATTTTGGGAAAAAGGACAGGCATGCTGATGGTCTCCCACAGTTTGGCTCTGAAGATCAGACGAATAATTATGGGAAAATCCGGATTCCTAAAATATCACTGAAGGGAAGTGGAATGGAACTAGCGGGTGGAAGTGAACAGTTTTGGCCAAGTAAAGCACCAGAGGACGCCTATTTTACCAACCCATCCCATAAGTTCGGTAACTTGAATGTAAAAAGCAAAAAGTGGAAGGTGGATCAAGAATATCCTGATCGCAAGTTCAACGATAAGTTGTTTCAGTCAGACTATAGGGCAAAGGCGGCCTTCCCCGAGAAAGTCGGGGCAAAAATGCAGAATGGCGGACAAGATGCTTCCGGAACCAGAGGTAGAAGGGTATTTGCGAATATTGAAGAAACTGAAACTGAATCATCAGAAAAAAGTGATGAGGATGAGGAATATAATCCATTGATGAGGAGCAAGTGGGCATATCCCAGTGGTTCCCCAAACTTGATGTCCGCATTGGATACTAAAAAGGCTAAATTTTCTCAAAAGGATAAGTATAGTATTCCAGTTCGTGATAGTTCCTCTAGGATGGTGAATGACTCTGGTGAACTTCTCCACTCAAAGAAAACTGGAAGTCTTGGCTTGGGAGCAGAATCAATGGGTAAGATGCATGATCTTGGTCATTTGAGTAGTTTCTCCACCAGAAATTTGGCTAGAAATCATTTCTCTGGTCTAAGCCAGTTCAATAACGACAATGACGATGATGATGATGACGAGCAACCAATCTACAAGCTAGCCAAGAATGGCGCTTTGCAAGGGGACCATACTGAAAGGTTCCACATGGCATCCACCAGGGAGAAGAAACATAAAGGAAAAGTTAACCGTGATATCCTGCAGTCAAACTATATGCAAGATCACAAGTTTCAGGAGGATGACTCATTGCGGACACGGTTTCCGGCTAAAAAAGGTGGAGTTTCTGCCAAGTTTTCAAAGAAAGGTCAGATGCTTGACACACGTGCGGGTGATCATCATGAAAAATCTAATATGCTATTAACAGGTTGCAATTCGGTCATGAAGAAGCGGAAAGTCAAAGCTGATACCCCATACATGGATGAGCTAGATGGTACTGACCATCTCTATGCTGAAATCCAGCAGCGACAAGATGATCTATCAACGAAGCGGGGTAAAAAGAAGCTGGAGGATGAATCGTGGCCTTCTTCAATGGGAGTTCCCAGATCTCCAACTTCAGAAATGATAGAAGAAGTAGATGTAGAAAGCCGACCTCCAAAAAAGCCATTCCCTTTGATTACCCCTACAGTTCATACTGGCTTCTCATTCTCCATCATTCATCTTCTCTCAGCAGTTCGTATGGCAATGATTACTTTGCTTCCAGAAGAGGTTGTAGATAGAAATGCTGGAAGACAGGATGCCGTGGAGGAGCATGGTAACAAGCAAGAAGCTGTTAACGGAGTTGCACCGCCTTCAGAGTTAGATGGTGACAATTCACCTCCTTCCACTCAACCAAATGTGCCCTCTCTCAGTGTGCAGGAAATTGTTAACCGTGTGAGATCAAACCCGGGAGACCCCTGTATTCTTGAGACTCAAGAACCTCTCCATGATTTGGTCAGAGGAGTACTCAAAATATTTTCTTCCAAAACAGCACCACTAGGAGCAAAAGGATGGAAGCCACTTGTGGTCTATGAAAAACCCACCAAAAGTTGGTCCTGGATTGGTCCAGTGAGTCCCGACTCATCTGATCATGAGCCTATGGAGGAAGTCACATCTCCAGAAGCGTGGGGTCTTCCCCACAAAATGCTTGTGAAGTTAGTTGATTCGTTTGCCAATTGGCTGAAAAATGGTCAGGAGACACTACGGCAGATAGGAAGTCTTCCTGACCCTCCGTTGTCGTTGATGCAATATAATTTAGATGAGAAGGAACGGTTCAGGGACTTGCGAGCTCAGAAGAGTCTGAGTACCATTGGCCCAAGCTCCGAAGAAGTCAGAGAGTATTTCCGTAAAGAGGAATTCCTTAGGTATTCAATTCCTGACAGGGCCTTCTCCTACACTGCTATTGATGGGAAAAAATCAATAGTTGCTCCTCTGAGAAGGTGCGGTGGCAAGCCAACTTCAAAAGCCCGTGATCACTTCATGCTTAAAAAGGATCGTCCTGCCCATGTGACGATTCTCTGTCTTGTGCGAGATGCAGCTGCTAGGTTGCCTGGCAGTACGGGGACTAGAGCAGATGTTTGTACTTTAATCAGAGACTCACAGTATATCGTGGAAGAGGTATCTGATGCTCAAGTCAATCAAGTTGTTAGTGGTGCATTGGACCGCTTGCATTATGAACGCGATCCTTGTGTACAGTTTGATAATGAGAAGAAGCTCTGGGTTTACTTACATAGAGATAGAGAAGAAGAAGATTTTGAGGATGATGGTACTTCATCTACAAAGAAATGGAAGAGGCAAAAGAAAGAAGCTCCCGAACCATCTGACCAAGTAGCAGTAACCATCGCTTATCATGGCACAGGGGAACAAAATGGTTTTGATTTGAGCTCAGATCTCAATGTTGAGCCGTCAAACATGGATGAAGATCGAACAGACCTTGCTTATGAGGATGTTATGGATCAAGTGGAGGAAAATATTAAGAGCAGCCATGTGTCAGAACAAGGTGCTACGCATTGTAGTTCTTCTCTGATGGATTGGGACACTCTTTGTTCAATTCCTGGAGAAGAAAATAAGTTGTTATGTCAACAGAACTCTACTGATAATTTTGATGATGAAACATGTGGTGGAGAACCACCTGCTTGATTGCGGAAAGAGCTCTGTCACGAGCTTCCAGGTACTTTGTCCGTTCACTTTTTGTAGCTGTCACTACTTTTTACAATGGATTCAATTTCCTTTTCTACCTCCAATCCTCTCTGAACTGTAAACTTGTATTTAAGATTCAGTATGTTATGCGACTTATTTAAACTTTTAATTTGGTTGATTGGTATATTTGACTGTACTTTGAACTTTTAAACTTGTTTGATTGTAGTTCGACTTGTAATTATCTGATTTGGAATTCTGTCTCACTTTCACATTTTTATGGGGGAATTTTTTAAGTGAAGCATTCATATTGCTGAATTATAGGTAAAATAGTGATCACGAGTATTTCGATGGTAATTGCAGTTTAATCTTTTTGGTTGAAGCACAAGGTTTGTCGGTTTCATTGCAATATACAAAAAGCTTAACATAGTTTTTGGGACTTGAGGCTCTAGCTTACACTAACAACTTGACCTGGTCTCTCGTCGTGTTTTTAGTCTCTTGCTGTTTCTGTCTTGAGAAGTTGTATTAAACATATAGTGCACTCTTTATTTATAAATGGTGAACGTAGGTCAGAAAGTTAAACATTTGGATTTCCCTTTTATGAGTGTGATTCAGCTTCGTTTCAATGTTTTGGTTGATTTCACCTCCCGGGGGAGGGGGCGGAGCATTGGAATTGTACTGCTTTTTCTCCTTAACCTACTGTTGAATTGGTCTTTGCTGCAGAAAAGCCTTATATATTCCCCACCTGAAGACAGGAGATGTCGATCATCAGATGGCTCTAACAAAACATACTGTCCGTTGTGCTCATTAAAATTCATCCACTTCCTACAGTTCCAGCTTTTTGGCCAGGGTAAGCGTGTATTTTTGCAATGGAGGTTCAGTTGTAGATTCATTCTAGTTAAAACAGGAAAAAATGGGGAGCCTCTGATATGTAGACTCAGGTGGTAATTGCTTGCTGTTGCACAACTTTTCTATCCCACAATGCCTTGTCTTCTTCGCTGTCCCTTTTTCATTTGTTCTTTTTTCCAGTATATATTTACATGGCATATTCAATATGAAACCAGAATGCAGAAGCAACCGCTGTTCTGAATTGAGAAGCGGCAGATTCCATGTGTTATACATACCCCTCTTGTGTACATACATCTAAGTTAGATGACATAAATGAAAATAAGTCGGTCTTGTGATTTTTGCGCTTGATCAGGCCTTTCTGGCTAATGCCCATATTCCTACAACTGCATTCATACTTGCGTCTTCGCTCCTACAACATTTATTCAGGTCCTTTTCTATGTTAATGTATGATTGGGACGCTCTTCTATTTAACTATGTTAATGGAAGGGGGAGATTGTTACATTATTAAAATTTCAAGAACAAAACTCATACAAACTAGTTTAAAGAAAACAAATACGTACAATCAATCAGTGCACTTCCTATTTCAGGGGAATCCTTGAGCAATTGTAATTTGATTAATCGTAATTAGGCATCTGTGTTAAGAGTCAAAAAGGCATTTCAGTATACATGTATCATTTACTAATGTTTCCACACTGAAAAAAAGTTACAAATGTACGAACTCTATCAACGTCGCATCCACAGACACTTCAAACCTAATTGCAATGTTCAGCGCAAACATTACATATTTCCATCATTGTCTCAGGAACTCTAACTCTGTTTCCTACAAGAATTTCAAGAAATGAAACTCTTCCAAACCACTACCAAAGTTAAATAAAAAGAAGAGGGATAAATTATCCACTACGTATAGGTGAGTATATGGATATCCAAGGACATATATATTATGTACAACTTTTCTCCTTAATTCCTATATTATGTCTGATGTCTGGACTCTTCTAATTTAGAGCAGTGAGGGCAACTCTTGAATCTCGTAAAGGAGCTACCTCTGCAATATGCTTTACATCTCCATTTGCTTGCTTTGAGGATTTTCCATCCCAAAATGAATTCAACAACTCCTCAAAAGCAGGAGTTTTTAGTTCTTCAATAGATTCAACGCTTGGTAGATTAAATGGTCTCCTCGTTGGGGTCGAGCATGATGGTTCATCAACCTAGCATAATTAAAAGCAATTTGAAACAGACTTAAGAATAGGGTAGTATTTTCTTAACAAACTGAACATAAATTTTGATGCAATATCCTTACCACATATTCTTGTGAAAGACATTTTCCAGTATATTCTGTAATCTCAACAACCTTGTGGTAGTGCCCGCTATTTAGTTCTCTCAACTCTCCACAACAAGGAACAATCGTCGAATCAAGGTTTGCACAAGCATCACGATCGAGTTGTAAAGAATCTGCACATGTTAATCAAGTTAATTGAAAGACAAAAGTTGATCTTGTAACGTCTAAGTGATAGCTTACGGTCAATAGATGAGAGTAGGTGTTTGCTAGCAGCATCAGTGTCTTCAAGGGTGGATGACACGCCAGATGAAAATCGCACACGCAATGCTTGATTTGCATCCATTCCCTCCCTGCATAAAACATAAGGACGGTCACAGTCTAAGAAAAATATCACAACTATGAAGCTGAACACTTGAACAGTCGGCGAATGAACTGACCTAACAATTTCATCGACAGAAGCAACATTTCTCTCCTCTAGATTCAATAAAGACTCTTGAGCATTTGTCCATTGCTTTGCTCCCAATTTAGCCTTTTGCACACTGCACATTCATATTCCAGGTTAGCAGAAAGAATGATAAAAAGACTTATAGACATCAAAGAACAGTGTCAGTTCAAAGATATTATGGAGTATATGCTGGGTGACATACCAATTCTGTAGCACCTCCTCCATTTCTTTCTTCCTATTTTCCACAGCAGCAGTATCCTCAAGATGGTGCGATTCAGCCTTTTCCATGTAATTGGACCATTCGACTTTAACTGAAGAAGTTGAATCTTGCATGGTTGACATCTCTTGTTTTAGTCTGTTGGTTTTGTTGGAGGCACTTTCTCTAAGGTCATCAATTGCGGTTTGAACCTAGAACAGATAGCCATGCAAAATTCAATTAGCTATTGCAACCTAAAGTAGACCAAAGTCAATTAATGACTGATTCAGGATGCACGATTTTCTGCTCAACGATGCAATAAGTCAATTATTAACTAATGAGCATTTACTACAAACAATTAAGCACATACTCAAGCATAAAACTAGATTAAGAGAAAAGGAAGTCCCAAGCTGTCTACAACACCTACAAGACTTCTCATGAAGATATTGTGTCATCATATTGCTCAAGATTAGATTCTTAGCCACACCAAAAATTACGATGCACATCTTTATTATTAATAGATGACCTACCAGCTTTTTCTTCCTAGCATTTGATCCAGCAAGCAGTTCTGCCACTTTCTCTAAGATTTGCCTTTCCTCATTGGCAGCACATTCCTAAAAATGAGAGATCCGCAATAAAATGAGGTTAAGAAATGCATATTGACCTTTGTTTAATAAATAGCCATATGCTGGTGGATGAAGTTGCTTACCTCAAACTTATTTTCTAGTTCAGAGAATTTCTGGTCACTGACTGTCTGTGCTTCTTCCACTATTTCACCCAACTGGGACACATGCATATCTAAAGTCTTAAAGAAGTTCCCAGTAATCTGAGAAATGGACCTTGACATTGAGATACTCCCGCAGTGTGCCTGTAAAGGCATCCAAAATTTATTAGCTCTACTCAAGAAGGAAAACGAAAGATCCAAAATAGAACCAGTGAAGATTATACGTGCTTCACAAATAGTCAACTATTGATACCTCACGTTGTTGTTGTGCAAATGCGATTAGTTTCTCCTCCTGATTGTGCAAACTTTTTTGAAGATCATTAACCAAGGTATCAGCCTCAGAAGCAATCTCCTTAAAAAGCTACATCAGGAAAAAGGAGATCAGATGAAAAAAATAAGTTCCTCTCTGAATTTCTAAAAGCAACATAAAAGATACGCACCTCTCCCAAAGCAGAAGAATGTTTTGAAACTTCACAATTTAAACGGTCAAAGGTTGACTGAGCATTGCCGTCAAGCTCCCCGGCCAAACCATCTAAAGCTTTAATACCAGAACCAAACATAGTTTTCAAGTTCTCTAAATGGCCTCGAAGTTCCTCCACTGCCTGAAAAGCAGACCAGAAAGTAATATTGGTTAATAGGAGTACAATTTCCACCAGAAGTATGTAAACCTATTACACAATTGGTGCACTAGGCTTATAAAGCATGTAATTTTTTTGTTTTGTGTCAAAATAGCATGTTCAAATAATAATATATGCTCCCTAATTCAATTTATTTTAGTAAATACTGCAACGAATAATATCTGAAAACTACATATTCCCACTTCCTTTTGGTATCATGTCATGCAATTTTCCTAGTGTGTCACGTTGTGTGTGGTACTTTAAAGGCTAATTCTACATTTGAGTCAGGAATACCTCAGTCTTTGTAGAAACAAAGGACTGCATGTCTTCGTCCATGCCTTTGAGTTGTTGCTCTTGTTGTGTGGTTGAAGAAGCAACAGTCTTATGCAGGACTTCAAGCTCTTGAGTCAATTGGGATTGGAATTTTTGGATGAGAACTCTGTTTCCATCTTCTATTTTGTCTTTCCGCTCTGAAATCAACCATTATAAGTATGCAGGAGTTTGATGCAACATTGTTTTCTTAGCAAGAAAATTCGTCATGTATTCGAGTTTTAGAACTACTGTGTACATACCAATCTTGGCAAACAAGTTCGACACGTCTGATGCAGCATTTTCCAGTTCAGCTCGAAGTTCAAATGCTTGCTCAACCAGTGCTTTTTCTGGTAGAAGACATGCAATTCCAGATATTATGCACAACTCTAAAAGTGAAATAATTTTATATAAACCCCCCACATTCACTGCCTAATGATATGGATGGCTACATCTAAATTTACTAATGTTTAAGAACAAATGTAATATACCCATATACCAATTTTACTTTTTTGAAAATGTTAAAATAATAGGAGTTATTTGTATAGATATATTGCTTCCCCAAAGAGGCAAGACAATTGACTAGCAAACGAATTCTCCTTTCGCCCTGCATGGAGGATGAAGCTTACCAGATTTTAGGAGGTTAGATATCAGAAATTCCTTTTCTTTTATAGTGGTAATTGCCTGCCTATGTTTGTCTTCGAGATCAGCCAATGTATGCTGAGTTTCCTGAAGCTTTTTCTGAAAGACACAAAAGTATAGAAAATTCAATGAGAAAGAGTCAGCAATAAAGATGTGGAATAAGTTGGGGTCAGAATTCCATTAACCTCTGCCTTCTCAAGTTTGTCAACCAATTCTGCTGTCAACAATTGCTGAGAATTGTACAGTTCCTGAAGTTCCAAAAGTTTCTGTTTGCAGAAGGCAACATGGTAATGAGTTATGATTTATCAACCTTTTCTTTACAAAAGTTATCAATTTTAATTAGAAAACAAGGACGCTCAAGATTTTTCAGCTCTTGCCCACCTTGTCCCTGGATTCGAAGTCAAGTTCCATTCTTTCTATCTTTTCAGACATTGCCTGGGAGAGGATAATGACAAGTTAACCATAGGACTATTAAACAAGTATGTAGAGTGAATGTAACCAATCACGGGATCCAGAAAACAGTACTGAACCTTCTTCTCTGCTTCTTCTTGAAGATATCGGTCTCTTGGTATATAAATTCCATTCTTCTCTCTTGCAGCATACACCTCTGTCGGCATTAAAATAGAACAAACAAAATATGTTATCAAATAATTTATCAATGCAAGATATAGATTTATATATAGAACAAACAAAATATGTTATCAAATAATTTATCAATGCAAGATATAGATTTATATATAGAAAGAACGGAAGATAGAAATATAGACCTTGCTTCAGTCGGTCAATCTCAGAGTACAAATCCTTGATCATTGCAGATTTCATCATCTTCTGGTTAATCTGAAATAGCAGCAGAAGAAAAATTGAAGGATACTTGAATCAGAGAGGAAAGGTAAAGAGACATTCTTTAGGTGAGAAATGTCCAGAAAACTGACCTCTGGTTTGTTCTTTATATTTTTGGCACGATGGGCATAATCTAAAGTGCTCAGTGTCTCCTCCAGACAGTGAACTGAGGGTGATATAGTTGCAATAATGCATGTCTTTGTTTTCCCTCCCAGTGAATCCCTCAACAACCTCGTCAATTTGCTATCCCTGAGATACAAATGCAATTCTTTCTCAGAATATGTAAGAACTAAAAGCATTCTATAATAACCTAGATCTGGATTAAAGAAGACCTGTATGGGATATGACCAGAGTGCTCAACTAAAGCATTTATAACACGACCAAGTGTAAGCAAACTCTTGTTGATTTCACCAGCTTCCCTCGCTCTGCCCTGCAGCAAAGGAAATTTTAGCCTACTATCGCTTACTATATAACTAAGAAGAAAAAACCTGGACGAGGAAAAAGGACAGAAAATACAGAGATCTTAGAAAGCAGAATGTCGAGGGATTAGCTGTCATGAACAAAAGATAAATTTGAGACATTGCTAAAACAGCACTCTGGGCATTCTATTGTTTCTTTAAACTATGTTTACATGCGCTAAGCATACTGCCAAATGCAATGGCTTGACAGTCAAATAATTTTTTAAGTCTCAGACACTCACCTCCCTTGCACCAGAACGTGATATATTCTCAGAACCAGCAAGATCGACAAGGTTCAATTTGCCACATTTGATCATCTCCTCTCCTTCTGGAGTGCATTCCTTGATGTGAATTGTGATAGAGAAAATAGAATGAGAACGACTGCTCTGTTTATTAAGAAGAGTCTCTGCTGTACGCCTCTTCGCTGAACCTTTCTCCAAGATCTTGTAGATTTCATTTGCAGTGGAAACAATCTCCTCTTCCAAGCCTCTAACCAAAACTCCCCCCTTACCATCTTCCATCAACGCTATTGGTTTTTTGGATTTATCATCTACGTACTTTGTGCATTCCTCAGGAGCTAAAAGATCTGTGATCTCCTCATTATACAGCTCCAAAAACGTTACTTTCATGCTATATTCAGCATTTTGAGCTTCTAATATCTCAAAAATTTGCCGAACAGCACGGGGAATAACACCTGCGTCACTTGGAAACTCCCCATTCTAAACAGGGCAACTTTAACAATTAGTATGAAGAAATAACTAGTAGAAACAAACACATTTCTATCAACACCACCAACCTTCTTTCTTCCACCTCCCTCCATTGTATAAGTTTTCCCAGTTCCTGTCTGCCCATAAGCAAAAATGGTGCAGTTATATCCCTCTAGAACTTCAAAAACAATAGGCCATATTGCAGAATCATACAAGTCCTTCTGTTGGGATGTTGGTCCAAACACCTAAAACAGAATTATCCAACATAAAGTTAGAGGCTTTATGAAAATCATGATTAAGTAAAAACAAATTATAGAGTTTTATTTTTTAAAATTACTAAAAGTGTAATGATATTTAAGAATTACCAAAACGCAATCGTCTAAAACTTAGTAAAACAAATAAAAAAAAAACAATGGATTTTGCTCTACTTTATTTGATTTTTCATTTCTTTTCGTCCACATTCCCTATCGTGAATCTGTTTGAATATGATGCTAACAGATAAATGAGAAATCAGATGTGAAATATCATACCTTATCAAAAGCAAATGTTCTGTCAATCTGCTTATTAGCAATGTTCTGAATAGCAGAAACTTCTCTTCGACCCTCATTACACGAAATCACAACTGGTGTATGCAATCTTATCTCATCCTCACTCAACGGTCTGCAAATATTTCACACCTTAGCAAATTCCAATCAACTATACTGTTCAACTCAAAATCAGTACATTGACGCCTTTTTCTTAGTAAAAGTATAACCAACTCCAAAGTACACTACACTCATTTTAACTAACCTGCAGCGCAAAATAACTTGTACATTGACGCCTTTTTCTTTATCATGCTTTCCGCTCATACTATTATTCCCTTCCCCCGATCGCAGATCTCTCGCCGCTGCCTTGTCGCTCGACCGCGGCGGCGTCTGCAAAATAAAGCCGCCTCCTCTTCTCTGTTGCTGCGATTGCGATGACTCCATTCCTCTAACTATCCTTCAAATCTTCACAACCTTATTTCTCTTAGTCAACGTAACTCAGTTCAAATTCAAATCTGAGCAGAAAATAATACATAAAAACAAACAAATAAACAAATATATATAAAAAATTTATACATGTACCATAAAAAGCAACAAATATATCTGGAGAAGTAAAATGTGGATTTGAATTCAATGACTAATCGAAAACGACTTACCGATGCGATTCAACGAAAAATAAATTAAAGTACAAAAAAGGATAAAGTCATAAGTAGAGTCGACGCATTTACAGATACAATAAAAGTAAAATGCAAGAGGTGTATGTGTGTGTATATTTACAGAAAGTGAAATAGTTGCCGGCCGTTGAGAGCTTCGACTAATTCGGCAATGGCGAATGTTCTAGAGAGAGAAACTCAGAAGGAAATGTACAGTGAGAGAGGGAGAGAGTGTGTGTAGTGAACGGAGAAGATTTAAATTTAAACACAATAAGAGCCAAGTAGAAGAAATCCGGCCTCTATTTACTCAAGTTATCAATTTAATAGTTAAGATCTTTTTGGGGACATAAGATTAAATAGATCAATTTATTAATTTAGAAAGCGCCATAAACGTTTCGTCATCAAGCATTTCAATTAGAGAATTCGAGACATAAGAATTACATTATTTTTTCCGTCCCAAATTATGTGTCACTTTTCGAGATTCAAACTATATAAATTTTAATTAATATATTTAATTTTTTTCCATATTGACATAGTTATAATTTATAATATTTTTCATTAAATTTTAAATATTTTAATTATAATTTAAAAAAATTAAAGATTACTCAATGGATTCATGAAAAACGAGAGTAACACTTAGTTTGAGAAGTAAGAAATATTAAATATACCAGTCTACTTACTACACCTTAATCGCCGACAACATTTATATATATTTTCAAATCTTTTAACATACATTAGCTAAAGAGTCATTATATATATTAAAAAATCTATCAAACGGGAGAAATCTAAATTCAGCAAAAAAATTGGAGAATATTCAAATAAGATGAGGAAAATTTAAGAACATTTAAAGAAATATAATTATCGAACGAGTTAGGTGTAAATAATTTAGACACGTGATTTTTATTTTGTTTACTAATACTTTTTTTTATTTATTTCTCACTCGATGTTGCTATATATACTGGGGTTACAACTAATTTGATTTTGTAATGCATAATTTTTGCAAAGGTGCTGAAATTAGAATATTTAATATCAAATCACATTGATGTAAATTTGTGTTCGAATCAATAATTGTTGTGTACTGGTGCACATTAGAGAATGTCAAATTTGTACCAGTCCTTCGATGCTTTAAAATAAAAAAAAAAAATCTTATCTGATGACTATGTAAAATAGTTTTAAAATAATGATTATACAAATCTAAGCCAATTGAATTTTCTATATTTAAAGGGAGTCAGGTGGAGCCTCATTTCCCTGAGGAGGAGCAGTAGGGTCCAGAACATGCCAATTGTCTTATTACTATATTTCATGATTATTTTAATTAATAAGGATTATAGTGTAATCCAATAATGTTTGGATGATTTTGAATTCAAGAAATTGCTTACTATGCCTTCAACTTTTGTTTTATATTTGAATCCCATTTAGGTTTAAAGCAATGGGGACAATTATCAAGATTCGATACCTAATCATCGACCGAGTTAATCTTTCTATTAGAAAACTTGTATCAAAATTCATTTAATTTAACTGTCTTTTATAAGTAAGCTAGTTTACCTCATTTCTATTATTTTGTTTCTTTGATATAAATGTTTTTACTTTTTTTAATCCATCTATACTGTTTTGATATCACATGATGTGTTTTTCTCTAAATCATCACTAGTCTTACGGTTTGAATTATCTCTTAGGTCCTCTTTTCCTATGCAACATATGAAAATTGAAAGCGCCCTTTTCTTGGCATCCTTGTAGGCTGCAGCTTTTTAAATTTTATATTGAACGCATGGCGAAGTTAGAACTCGTTAAATTAAAGCCAAGGCTGGAAAGAATACCCATCAAATTTAAATACAAAAATACTTTTTCTAACCATTAACGGAAAAGCTCGACGAACGAAGGGACGTGGGTGGAAGAAGAAAAATGCTTTAGGAAATCGAGATTTTTTTCCCATTTAAGACAAAGAAGCTCGAATGGCCTGCGATGCGTCTTATCTATTAGATTTTACCATATCCATTATCAATTTGAAACCTTCACACAAACATGATTAGGAGTAAATTAAAAGAAAAGTTGAGGAATAAAGATTAGGATGAAAGTAAGAAAAGAAGGAGATAAAACGGAGAAAACAAAGTAGACAAAAGGTGGGGTTAGTGTGTGGTGTCAAAGTTGCCCCACGTGATAAAGAGTGATGTGAGTCCGCACATGCAATCCCTGCTCTCTTCTCCTACTCCTTTAATTATTTGGAGAAAACAAAAACTTTGTAACACAAAAATCAGAGTGGGTGAAATAATTAACTTATCTCTTTGAATTAAGGGTAAGAGTGGAACAATCGAATGATTAAAAAACTAGTAATACTAATAACCAAATTAGATCACATATGCCTTGAGTAAAAATAGTTTATGATATTGCAAATAAGCTATTTATGAGAGGTAAGATTGTAGGACAGCCTTGCTCTTAATCCTTAATAAGGTGTGTGCTCAGTTATGGAAACCAGTTTAATTTCAACATTAATTTATGTTTGATTTAAAGAAAGTGAGGGAAAAAAAAGAAGCAAACGACTAGGAGAATTGAGTTACTTCTCCCCACGTTTATATTTTCCCCCCTTTATTGCCATTAAGGTTTAAAATTGAAAACTAAATTCATTTGCTTTCTCCTTCTTTTTGACTGTTAATTTGTTGATGTACGATTAACACGAAACCTTTGTAAAAAGTTCCGATAATTTACGCTTGACCATTTTCATACAATTATGCTCCCAAAAACAGGAAAGTGTAACAAATGTTATGCGGTTGTACACATAGGTGGAGCCAGGAATTTGAGTATATGAGTTTTGAAGTTTAGGACAGGATAAGTTACTGAGTTCAGGATAGATTATTACACATATTAAGTAAATTTTAACATAAATACAAAATATGAGCCAGAGGCGGATTTATTATTTAATGCTTATGGGTTCCTACAACGACCTAGAGAAAATTTTCAATAATAACTGAGTTCACATCCAAACATTTATAGATGTTTAGTAAATTTTTCGAACATATTTATACTGTTTGAACAAAATTTACTGAGTTCACGTGAACCCGTAGATCAGGAGGTGAATCCGCCCCTGATTTGAGCCGTAACTACTTAGTTTTGTCGAACCCGCAGCTGGACTTGTAGCTCTGCCAATAAACTTGTATAGCTACTCGATGAGTTACATTAAAAGTAAGATAAAGAACATAAGTTGCAACAGCTTCTGAAAAACGCTATATATCGGTCAGAGAATATGACAGTTGCACAGCACAAAGCAGTCTTCCTATAAATTCTTCCTCAGATCATACATACATGTATTGAAGCTGAAGCTCCATTGGATTTTTATCACTACAAGCTGATACTACTGTTACTTAAGGAATACTCAATCCCTATGCAGCGTACGCTTTACTTTTCCCTCTTTATTTCCTTAAAAAGGCCCCTGCAACAGTCACTCTTAAATTTGGTATAAGAGTTCATTCTCTGCTATAGACCACCACCGTCGAATGAAAATTTGAGTAAATACTAGAGTCGGAATCGAACCCAGACAAGACAGTGTATTAAAAGTCAAGTTGTACCTTAGCTTCATGATCTGGTGACTGGAAAATTCACGGTGCTACTTTCCAAATAATGTATCTGCATATCATTGAACTCTCTGAAAAAATCTTTCATCATATTAGTTTAATATATTGGTAGCACAGCAAAGTAAAATGAAAGAGGCCAAAAGAAAAATCAGGAAATGGCATTTGAAGATGTGAAAGAAATAAACAAACAAATATTGAGTAAAAAGCTTTTCTTCACTTCTCATCGTCCTTCCTTATTAACTTTGTTTTAGCTTTTCAGTTTATTTTGTTTGTTGAAAATTCATGAAATCGCATCGAAAGCGTTGTTATCTCGAGTTTAATTCAATTTCAGAAGTTAACTCATGATACTACTAAAAAGTGTAACAATTCTAATTGAAATTTTCCCGATCGATTCGGCCGGTCCATGAAAGTTAATTTTTTAAAGTTTGACCACTTTAGGATTTTCGATTGAAATGGTCGCAAAATTTTAAATTAAATAATTTGTTTTGACCGATTTCGTCGGAATTCTTTTTAAAATTTTTGTCAGACCTTTATCGACCAAAATGATCGGAAATTTTACTATTATTTTAGTTTTACCCTCTCCCCCCCCCGCCCCACGACCCTTTCTTTCTCTTCTCTCTCCTCAATCATCGGCGGCCTTCTTTGAGTATCAAATTCCGGGTGTGAGAACCACTCTCTTCCTCTCTCTCTCCCTTCTCCCTTTCTCGCGGCCAAATTTCATGTATTTGAATCCCATCTAATTTTTTTTCTTTTTCAGGCAGCAAGCGTGGTTATCTTCCAGCGAGGTAAGTTTTACGCTCATCTTTTATCCGCATTGAATCTTGATGTATTTGTTGTATTTTTATTTTTTATTGCAATACAAGTAAAAATGTTAATATATTTAATTAATGGCAGAATAGCCTAAGAGACATTTATACTTGTACCATTTTGACATCCCAGTCCCCATACTTCATAGGTTTTCATCTAGACATCCCAACTTGATTAAAACTAATATTTTAAGCACTTCTGACCATTAACCAACCTTATGTGGCATTTAGTTTGATGAGTTGGATAAGTGTGTGAATACACGCTTTTAAAAGCGAGTGAAAATTGAAAAACAATCATTTTCATTTAAACAAAAATAAAATCAACAGAAAAATATAACATGAAAAGAAAAAAGGAATTAAAAATCTCGCCTTCCCCCCCCCCNCACACACATATGCGACTTCGTTTCCTCCCCCAAGCCCCCTTCCTTTCGTGATCCTCTGCCCTCTACTTCAGCACCCCCTTCCCCTCTTCCCATCTTTTTCATCCCTTCCCTTTTCCGTCGTAACCCCCTTTCTAAGCCTCTCCCTCTTTTTCCCTCATCCTCCATTTTTATCGTCTTCCCACCACCACTAAACAACCACGCACCAGAAATCCCAAAGGGGGACTGTCGTGCTACTGTTAGGGACTCGAAAACCGGAGATTGAGATAGAAATTGGTGTTGTGGCGAATTGTGCCACAACGACGAGCGACGAATTGAAAAAAATCTTCGAGCGGCGGCGGTGGTAGTTGTTGTAGTGATGATTCTTCATCCTTTTCAAGTGGGAGAAGTTAGCAATGTTCACAAAACTTATCCTGTTTCAATTTACATTTTATCCTTAAAACTAACTTGAGAAGATATCAAGGATACTGTCACCATTTCTGCTGAAAAATTTGATTCTTAATAAAAAATATTTTTTTTTAAGTTCTTAACTGAAGGAAAAATGAAGCCTCAACCGGAGAGATCTACCTGCGCCTTTGAATTAAGGCCGCTGACGATGCAGAATGAACTAATCCGCGACAAGCAGGTGTTCCGAAAGCGATTTTAGTGAATTTCGCTCCAAATAGCTTAAAAGAAGCTTGAGTTCAATTAGGGGAGGGGCGGGGGGACCCTCTGTAGTCAAGATATTTTCTCATGGGTGAATGACTTATATAGCCTTGAACGGCTGTCTCATTTTGTTGAAGACTGTCACCATTTTGTGCATTTTGTGATAAGTCTTATTAGGATTTGAAGTACAAATAGAGATAGTGTCATTGCTCGTAGAGCGGACAGCCATGGGAACTGCTGGATCTAAGCTTGATAACATATAAACCTAATGATATGGCAAGAGAAAGTAATAACGATTGTGTAATAGATAACATATAAAAATGATATGACAAATGATGTGGATCTCATGTGTCATCCACGTCAAGCAAGAGAGGAACAATCATGGTTGGAGGTGTTTAAAAAATTAGTTTTGATCGAGTTGAGGTATTTAGATAAAAACTCGTGAAGTTAGAGGACCGGGATGTCAAAATGGTACAAGTACGAGTGTCTCTTAGGCTATTCCTCCTTAATTAATTATATTTTTGTTTTATGAATCTTAATATATTTGTTCTATATATTATTTATTTGTAACTAGCTAATTGTTTATTGCAATGCAAGTAGAGTTTTGATATATTTGTTCTTAATATATTTTTGTTCTATGAATCTTAATATATAATCTTTATATTTTTTAACTATCTAGTGCTTTTTAACTTACTTTATATAAAGTGGACTAGTAATAGTTAATCTTAGACTTCGAATTTTCTTGATTCCTCTTCATAGTATTATGTTCGAGTGAACTATATATACTTGTGTTCTAGTTTTGTTTAATTTATATATAATATTGATCAAGAAACCTACTCCCTAATAATTAATAATAAAAAATGATGCCCTTGCCTTTATCTAAATTGACATCTTGAGAAGTCATTGTAACTAAAGCTCTAAGTGTGTAATTCTAAGACTTGGGAAGACATGATATTTTATTAATTATTATGCAATAATCCGAATGTACATAATATTACCTTAATTATATTATGGAATAAGGTTCGTTGAAAAAGCATCAAGAAAGTTTGTTGGAATTGGGAATAAAGTGAAGATTTGTGTGCATATTTAATTACGTAACTTTTGTTTTGAAAATCTAATTTCTTACTTATGAAATGAAGATAATAGTGAAGTTTAGAGAAGTTTAACAATTTTCTTCTATATGTAAATGGAATTTGGGCATCGTAAATGAATGTATAATAGGAATCATTCGAATTGTACGGGATTTCAGGATGAATTTATGAAAAGGATTGCTAGCTTTATTGCTAAGGCAAAAACATTTGATGATTTCCTTATCGAATGGACAATTAGGTGCCCTTATGTGAAATACAAGTGCCTTAAGTTATTGGGGCCCGAAATTGTTACTGTTCATTTGTATAAAAAGGGATTTATAGAAAATTATTATGTGTGGACTGTGCATGAGGAGAGTCATGCTAGTGTAGATGATGTTCATTTTCAGAACTCATCTGATGGTGAAGAAGGTAGTCCCATAGCGGAGAATATTAATGTTGAAAATTCTAGAATTAATGAAATAATGAGGGATGCCTTTGAGATGTTCCCTGGACTCAATCTGAACCAAATTATAAGGCTAAGAGCTTCTTCGCACAGTTAGAGAAGCTAGTTGTCCGCTTTATAAAGGTGTAGCGCATTCCAAGTTGTCTGTTGCAGTTAGATTATTAAGTATTAAATCAGATAATTCTATTTCTCAAGCGGGCATGGATTCTATCATTGGCCTTATGAATGAACTTAATCCGACCAAGATTGACTTGCCCAAAGATTTTTACACGGCAAAGAAATTGGTTTTCAAGTTGGGTCTTTCATCAGAGGATTGATTTGTCACGACCCAATTTCCCCTATAGGCCGTGGTGGAGCCCAACATCGCCGTTAGGCAAGCCAACGGTGAACTAGACATGTAGTTTTTTTTTTTTTTTTTTTTTTTTTTTAATAATTTCAAAATAGTTGATTTTATTTATCAAGAAAATGATTAGTAGGAATTTATAGTAAAGTATAAACAAACGAGAGAGAAAATACAGTGAATTTAATACTCAAAACTATAAAGTATCTACTAGAATATTCTCAAAATCCGGTCTCACAAGTGTATGAGCAACTAGTAGAATATACAAAACCACCTATACTACTGTCTGGAATAAGATAAACAGAAAGAAAATACAAAAGAGAGACTGCGGGTGCTGCAGAACGGACACAGAGCGCAGCTCACCACTACGCTTCGGCGTAACGGGTGTGCGCGCCTAAATGACTGCCAGATGCACCTGCCTCAGATCCTGCACGATTAGTGCAGAAGTGTAGCGTGAGTACATAAACAACATGTATCCAGTAAGTATCTAGTCTAACCTCCAAGAAGTAGTGACAAGGGATCGAAATCGACACTTACTATGGCCAATAAATAAAGTACATAAATTCTAAATAGGCATGGAATACTTCAATAATAATAATAACACAAACAAAAAGTAAATAAGTGATTCTCTAACTAAAAGTCAATTTAAAACCTCCAATTAGCACATACTAACTTCAACAAATACGGGCCATCAAGTAGACTATAATTTCTCAAGGCATGAAAGTAATATCAAGTGTAATCGAACTCCGAGCATTATCACGCACGATTTATGCCGAGGTCATACGATTCGATCCAGAATAATGTGTACACTGCCGAGGGTCGACCGGCGCAAACCACAGATGCATCTATTATACTGCCGAGGCATTCGACCCACTCCACAAGAAGAGAGAATACTCTACGAACTTCGATTTAACGGTTATCACAAGACTAATACACAAGGAGGCAGAATTTCTACCAACGGTCAAGTAACCCGCCAAAACTCAAAGTAAGTGAAGTTCGGTCTTTACGAATCCTTTATCAAGTTTCAATATAATTTAAGTACTTAAATCAACAAGTAGAGTGCAAATAATACAAGTATTTTGTGATAGGGTCCTAAAACTACCCGGACATAAGCATGATTTATAGCTACGCACTGACTCTCGTCACTTCGTGCGTACGTAACACCCACAATTAGCAGCAAATAGTAATTTAAAACACCTATGGGGTAAATTTCCTCTTACAAGGTTAGGCAAGAGACTTACCTCGTCCTAAACCTTTTTCCAGCCACAAATTCACTCTAAAGCCTCAAGTTGGTGCTGAACAATCGGAAACTAGCCAAGTATTATATAAATTAATCAATATGCACTCAAAATTTCATAATTTAGCTATTAGAATAATTACCCAACCCAAATTAGAAGATTCCTAAAATTCACCCCCGGCCCACGTCCCCGGATTCTGAAATTTTTGAAGATAAATATTACCCATAGAATCCCGAACCCAAATATATAATTTTTTACTCAATTCCATAACTATTTTCGTGGTCAAGTCCCATTTTTACCTAAACCCTAGTTTCTTCACAAAATCCCATTAATTTCACAATTTTCCATGTTAAATCTACCTATGATTCGCGTATTTAGTTAAAGGATTGATAGGGATCACTTACCTCTTGATGTTGATGAAATCCCCTCACAAAATGCTCTCAAAATCACCTAAGACCAAATGAAAAACTAAGCTAAGTCACGTAATAAAAAGCACTTGCACCATTCGGAAATGTCGCATTTGTGACATCTCGTTCGCAAATGCGACCAAAAATTTCGCAAATACGAAGATGGCAGCTTGCAAAAGCGGCAGAGATTTTCGCAAATGCGAACCCCCCAGTGCTTTCCGAATCTCGCAAATGCGAATCCTTCCTTGAAAATGCGAACAAAACCTCTCATTTCCGAGACCTGTAGCACCAGCCCAGAAAACCAGAAAAACTGAAGTTCTTTCACCATTACGAACGCGCTCGAAACTCACCCGAGCCGCCGGGGCTCCACGCGAAACATCCACACAAGTCTAAAAATATCATACGAACTCGCTCATGTGATCAAAACACCGAAATAACATCTAAAGTCACGAATCGGACGCTAAAATGCATGAATTAAATCATGAAACTCAAGAACTTCTAGAAACACTTTCGCGTGTCCGATTCCTATCAAATCAACTCGGAATGACGCTAAATTTTGCGTACAAGTCATAAATCACCATATGGAGCTATTTCTAGGCTCGGAATCCCAAACGGACCTCGATAACACCAAAACCTACTCCAAACTAAACTTAAAGAACTTGAAAACCTTCAATGCGCTAACTTTCAACATTACACGCCGAAATACTCCCGGGTCGTCCCATCACCCGATCCGAACACACGCCCAAGTGAAAAATCATCATACGAACCTATTGGGACGATCAAATCCAGGTTCCAAGGTCATTTACTCAAAACTTTGACTCAAGTTAAACGTGGCCATTATGGGCCATTATTAAGGAACTAAGTGTCTGATTTCAACCAGAACACTTCCAAACCCGAACCAACCATCCCTGCAAGTCATAAACAGTAAAGGCACATATGGGGAGTCTTAATTAAGAGAACAAGGATATAAAAAGCAAAACAACCGATCCGGTCGTTACATGATTGTTATAAAAAGGTTGCATGCTATTCTATAAGGATGATGCAGCTTTAGAAAATTGTAAATTCTGTAACCAGCCGCGTTACAAAGAAGTCACAAATGTTAAACAGAAGAAGGTTCCAGTGAAGGAGATGCACTACTTACCCCTTGTACCAAGGTTAAATAGGTTGTATGCATCAATGAGTTCCGCTCCTCATATGAGATGGCATTATGAACATAGAAAGCTAGATGCTGTGCTATGTCATCCGTCAGATGGAGAAGCATGGAACCATTTTGATAGGGTGTTCCCAGAATTTGGCGGTGAACAAAGAAATATTAGGCTGGGATTATGTGCTGACGGATTCACTCCATTTGCAGTGTCTGTTGTACCATATTCATGTTGGCCAGTGTTTGTTACGCCGTATAATCTGCCGCCTGAATTATGTATGACAAGTCAATATTTGTTTCTAACTTGTATTGTTCCAGGTCCATGCAATCCAAAAAAATTGATTGATGTATACATGCATCCCCTAATTGATGAGTTAAAGTTAATGTGGCATGAAAATATGGAAACATATGATGTATCAACTAAGCAAAACTTCAAACTCTGTGCTGCTTTGATGTGGACTATAAATAATTTTCCTACTTATGGAATGATGTCCGGTTGGTCAACTGCCGGAAAGTTAGCTTGCCCGACTTGTATAGAAGACACAAATGCATTAACTTTGAAACATGGAGGCAAGAACGCATGATTTGATGGTCATCGCTGCTTCTTGCCGATGGATCATGAGTTTAGGAGAAATACTAGTGCATTTATGAAGAATAAAACTGATTATGAGGAGCCACCATATGTCTTGTCGCCTAAACAGATTTGGAACAGAGTTATGAATCTACCTAAGGTAATAGAGTATCCATTTCCTAATATGTTACGGGGCTATAGTGTAACATTCAACTGGACAAAATAGAGGAGTTTTTGGGAGTTACCTTATTGGAAGTACAATCTTCTTCAGCATAATCTTGATGTCATGCACATCGAGAAGAACCTTTTTGATAACTTATTTAATACTGTGATGGATGTAAGAAGACAAAAGATAACTTGAAGGCCAGGATGGATTTGAAAGAATATTGTAGGCGGGCTAAGTTGTACTTGACATACTTGAACAACAAGATTTAGAAGCCTAAGGCTTGTTACACATTCTCTTTGGATGAAAGAAGAGAGATTTGTGATTGGGTTAATAATTTGAGGATTCCTGATGGGGATGCATCAAACATATCTTGGTGCGTTGGCATGAAAGAAGGGAAGTTGACACCTATGAAAAGCCACGATTGTCACATTTTTATGGAATTTTTGATGCCTATTGCATTCAATGCTTTGCCTGATAGAATATCGAAGCTCATCACAGAGATATGCTTATTTTTCAAGGAGTTGTGCTCTAGCACATTGAGGGCGGAGAACCTAGCTTACATGGACAGTAACATTCACTTAACTTTAAACAAGTTGGAAAAAAATTTTCCGCTTGATTTTTTCGATATCATGGAACATCTTCCAATTCACCTTGCACAAGAGGCACAGCTAGGAGGGCCAGTTCAATGTAGATAGATGTATCCCATCGAGAGGTAATTATCTTTAATCAATTATCCTTACATGTTTTAGTTTAACATTATTTCATCTCAAAATCTTCCTATGTAGGATGATTGGCAAATGTAAGCGGACCGTGAAAAATAGATCAAGGATTAAGGGATCGATATGTGAAGCATATCTGGCTAGAGAAACATCTTATTTCTGTTCATATTATTTTGAACATGATGTGCCATGTTTAAGAAATAGACCTGATCGGCATGATGATGGTGGCAATACCGATCCATCGGCACCACCCTTTTCCATATTCTACAACACATGTTCTACTAAATTGTCCTGAAGTCCAACCTTATTATACGTAAGTGATACATTTATATTACCGACTTATGTTCAATATCAATTATCAATCATTTTAACTAATGAAAAGTTTCAAATCTGTCGGATAATTGGTTTTGTCAAGACCCAAAATCCAACTAGCCGTGATGGCACCTGACCTCACCAACTAGGTAAGCCAAATAACAACAATCCAATTCAATTAATATTTAACCGACTCTAATACACTCCCCAAAGACTAGTAGTATAAATCACGAGCTTCTATTAGAATTTACAAAGCTAGTGTGAAATGAAAATACGTCATCTGTTTGAAATCTACATGAATATATTTAAAAATTCTAAAGCTACCTAGAACAAGAGGCAGCTGTGACTGGATCGCAGGTACATCTTCAATGCTAGCTCCCTCCATCCACAACAGCATCAACATCCAAAATCTGCACACAAGGTGCAGAAGTGTAGTATGAGTACAACTGACTCCATGTACCCAATAAGTAACAAACCTAACCTTAGGTTGAAAGTAGTGACGAGCTTATACCAAGGTCAGAGTCCACACCAATAATAAATAACATCTCATAACAATACAGTTTAAAGCAGCACAAGTAATAACTCAATAATAAAATGCTCAGCTCGTATACAATTACGTAAAATAAATATTTTCTTCTCAAGTATAACAGTAAAACTCAAATCGTTTGCCGAAATCACTGAAAATATGAGTAAGTCTGAAATCTGTAATTTGTTTAAAAACTTAAACTACAAATAAGAAATTTCATTATCAGATGGCATGAGGAAACATACTTCTCTATGCCTACATATCAAGTATGCATGTCTAATGCAATGTAGATGAACTCATGTATTAACACTCTCAGAGTACTCAATCTCACTTTCTCGCATTTTCGCTCATCACGCTAAATAATCAGCACACTCAGTCACTCGACACTGTATAGGACAGATCCAGCCCAAATATAAGTGACAACTCGCGCACAGTCACTCAATACTGTATATGGCCAATCCAGCCCAGGAAAGATCCATCGTGTGTGTATATATATATATATATATATATATATATAAGGCCAATCCAATTAGGGAAGATCCATCCATCAATATAAATAATTAGGCAAGATCCATGCCCAAGTGTAAATTCTTAGGGAAGATCCATCCAAATGTAAATGCTTAGGGGGAAGAACCATCGCAAATGTAAATGCTTAGGCAAGATCCATGCCCAAATGTAAATGCTTAATGAAGATGCATCCCGATGTAAATGCAATTGCGCTCAATGTGGGGGATGCAGACTCCGTAGGGGCTCCTTCAGCCCAAGTACTATAATAAGCTAGATCCAGGAATAAATAACTAAAAACATGCAGCGACGTATAGCCCAATCCCATAAATATCACTCACAATCCGGCCCTCGGGCTCATCAGTCAATAATCTCTATAGTCTATCGAGATCACAATGTCATGAAACTAGTCCAAAATGATGATATGATATATCAATACATAACAACAGAGATTGAGATATGATATGCAATAAATGAACATGAGTGAGTATGAAATTACAGTTTAAACATATAATTCGACAGTGTGTCCCAATAATATCAGCACGTAGCCTAAGCATGATCTTCTAATACGAGTCACAGCTTAGTTTCTCTAACACATAAAAATACATGAAAAAATACAAGTTAATTGATTATGCAACTCTACGGAATCGACTGAGTCTCAATTTCTACAGTGCACGCCTACACACCCGTCATATGCGTCACCTCCAAGCAATTCACATAACACGTATAGTTAGGGTTCATACCCTCAGCTCCAAGTTTAGAAGTGTTACTTACCTCGAACAAACTGAATCCGATGCCGAGCAAGCTAAACAATACTCCGAAAATTCCATTCCGTGCGTATCAACCTCCAAACGCTTTCCTATCTCCTCAATTCAAGCCAAACAATCTGTATCTATTCAAGCCACGTGCAAATTAATCACAATATACTCCAATGCTAATAATTTAACAATTTATAAAAATTTTCAGAAAGTTGGCAGTGGGGCCCACGTCTCGAAATCCGACGAAACTCACAAAATCTGACAACCCATTCAATTACGAGTCCAATCATACTAGTTTCACTCAAATCGGACTCCGAATCGACATTCAAATCCCAAAAATTTGTTTTATGAAATTTCTACAATTTCCCCAAAATTTCCATCTCAAAATACTAATTAAATGATGAAAACAATGATATATTCATGTATATTAACCAAATCCGAGTTAGAATCACTTACCCCGATGAATTTCTTGAAAAATCCACGAACAATCGCCACAAACCGAGCTCCCAAAGTCCAAATATGAAATAATACTCTAACCTTCATTTATAAAGTACCACAATCTGATCTCCCATTGTGCTGACCGCACATTCAAAGTGTCGCGGCCGCAATCCAAGTTCTGAGCCACTCGGGACACTGTCCAAATATACCAACAAGTCCCATAACATAACACGGACCTACTCGAGACCTCAAATAACACCTAACAACATCAAAATCACAAATTGCACCTCAAATCGAACTTAATGAACTTTGAATCTTCCATATTCCAAAACGCGTGCCGAAACATATCAAATCAATCCGGAATGACTTCAAATTTTTCACACAAATCATAAATGACATAACAAAGCTACTGAAATTTCCAGAATCAAAAATCCGAACATGATATAATTAAAGTCAACTCCTGGTCAAACTTATGAACATTCTAAACCTTCAATTTTCATCTTTCGCCAATTCAAGCAGAAATCAACTACGGACTTCTAAATAAATATCTGGACATACTTCTAAGTCCAAAATCACCATACGGAGCTATTGAAACTATCAAAACTTTATTCCAGAGTCGTTTGAACAAAAGTCAAACTCCGGTCAACCCTTTTCATTTAAGCTTCCAACATGAAATTCATTCTTCCGACCTAATCCCCAAGCACTTGAAAATCAAAACCGACGATTCACACATATCATAAATACATCATATGAAGCTATTCAAGACTTGAAATAGTTGGAAGGAGCGTAAATGTTCAAAACGACAAGTCGGGTCATTACAAATTTGTGGGTACATATGTGCATGAACGCATGAATATGTTATTCTAAGTTTGCAGAATAGTTTAAACACTTTGTAAGTATTAGCGAAGTTTCTTCCAATGCAAATTATTATTAGGTGTACGTACTTTTTAATTTCTAATTAACTGTTATATATTGGGTTCGATGTAGGTTCATAATCCAGATAATGGTATAAATAATCCATTTTTGCGTGACATTACTTGGGGACCTAGACCTAAGTTCATAATGATGTCTAAGTAGTCTGTCAATGGGTACAAGTTTCATACAGAAGAATAGTCTAAGGAAAAAAAAGACTAATAATAATGGCGTGTGTGTGAAAGCTAATGGTGATATTGATTATTATTGTGTGCTTCAACAGATATTAGAACTCGAGTATAATGTTGGTTAGCCGAGGAAAAAGTTGGTACTCTTTCAGTGTAAATGATATGATCGAACATCTACTAGAGGTACAAAAGTGCATCCGCAGTATAAAATAGTTGAAATAAAGCACACCGGGAGGTATAGACTCTATGACCCATTTATCATAGCACAACATGTAAAATAGGTGTACTACACACCTGATCCTTTGTGCAAGAAGAAGGCTGCATGGCGAGTAGTGACAAAAACAAAGCCCGTGGGTAGAGTTGAGGTCGAGGATGCATTAGATATAGCGTACCATAATGATATTTCAAGTATTGAAGCGATGGTGGATGATGAACTAGCAGGTGAATTGCAGGATAGTGAAGGTCCTTATGAGGAATTCAAGCCTTCCGTGCTTAGATCAAATCAAAGTGATTATGAGGACGGTACATCCATGGCAAAAGAGGATGGAGATTCAAGTGATAAATATGAAGCAAGCGAGGATGAAGAATTATATGATGAAAATGAAAAAAGCGATAATGAAATGAATATGATCAACATGAAGAAAGCGATGAGGATTAGTTGTTTGTGTGTTTTATGACTTGTTTGATTTCTTATGTTATTCCTTATGTTATTGTTATATTTTTATATCTTGTTGGACTTTATATATCTTCTATTTTTAATTGTTATAATATGTAGAAGAATTACTTTATATTATTACCTGTTGATTTTTTTATTATTAAATTTTATTTTACTTAATTTGCACAGATGGCTTCCAAGGGTCTAAGAAGAAAAAAAAATACTTTGCCATCCACGAGTGATCACATTCCTCCACACATGCCTAAGATGAGTCCTCCTCCTAGTTTTTCTCGTCCTTCTCAGTCGACGATTGCATTACTACCTGAGTTTTTTAGAGTCCCCCCTTCCCCCTCCCCCCTGGCTAGCACAATACAATATTATTCCATGCCGGCCAGGGTGGTTCAACCTCCACTATTATTAATTTTATGCCCACGCCTATTTGCCACTTTTGAGTCCTCATTTTCCTTTGTGGTTGCGTGAAGATGTCTGGTCTCAACTATTGACGAAGTGGAATGCCGAAGAATGGAAGCAGATGAGTGAAAAGACGAAGGCAAACAGAGCCTCCAGTAAGGGTGGCTCGTTCGCACTGGAGGTTCAATCAGTTTTGTGGCCCATCGATTGAGATTGATAAGTTATTTATAAAATTTACTTAGCTTTACTTATATGAGATTCAAGTAATAAACTCATATTTTTGATTTGAAAGGAAAAGGTACATGGGGGAGATATGTCTCATGCTACTGTCTTTGAGGAGACACATAAGAAGAAGAAGAAGAAGGAGGAGGAGGATGGTACAAGAGAAGCATGGGTCGAACCGCGTGCATCAGAGACATATGTAAGATCCTAACAATACTACTTTCATTCTTAGTTAAGATTAATTCGTTTATATAATGTTTGTCAACAACATTTCAGGAAGGGTATCACAGAAGAATGGAGGAGTGGCAACAAACTCAGCACGATTCTCAGCCGACATTTGAAGATATGACTTCGATATGGACACAGGCAACTGGTAGAGTAAATAAAGGTATAAAATATTTTAGTAATTTATTAGATATGACTTCGTTTTAATATTATTCTGCACAAGTTGTATGTTTTTTCTTTTGCTCATTTAAATATTTTTTTTTATTTTTCATGAAAATAAATAAAGGTAGAGTCCACGAACATGGAGTGCAGCCGTTGTCCAGCCGTATTATTTAGTGGTCCTTCTGCTTCACCCGAAGAAATTGAGACAATGTTGATGCAAATCAATGAATTGTCTCAAAAATGGAATAATTCCCAAGAAACAATAAGTATGATGCGGACATTCATGGCAAACCATGGAAAACAACATACAATGGAAGAATCTAACAATGAGGAGACTGAAACCGATAAGGATCGATAGTAATTTTGAATGTAATATGTTATTTAGGCTGTATTGGTTTCAACTTGATTCGTTTTACACTTGGATTATGTGTTTCAGACTTGAATATCATTTGGTTGAAGTTTTTATACTTTAATGTGTTTTAATAGATGTGTTTACACTTGTTTGAAAGTATTATATAGTTTCGTAGTTTGATATTTGATGTTTTATGTTCAATTACTTAAGCAATTGTGACATATATTAGGTTGAATGATTGGTTGTGTCACGACCCAAAACTCACTATAGGCCATGATGGCGCCCGACGTCGCTGTTAGGCAACCAACACTGAACTACCGATTTAGTTATGAATTTTATTATCTCTGAAATTGTAGCTCTTTATTAGATGAATAAATCAACCATAAAAATCATGAAAAATTTATAATTTTTTTTCAGAATAGATGATATAAGTGTGTAAATGCTAAGGAAAATCACAACAACTCCTAGAACATCCCAAAACCCGGTGTCACAAGTGCATGAGCCCTTATTAAGGAGTACAATAATAATACAACATCTGTCTAGAATGTAAATAAGACATGATAAAATGAATAGTACGATGGTGACTCAGTAGACTGCAATACGTAGCCTGGAATACAACTCACATAAACTCTCCTCAACAGTTGCGCCTTCGCTCCAAGATAAATGCCCAATGAACCTGTCAAATCCTGCACACTTAATGCAGAAGTGCAGCATGAGTATGTAAAATCAACGTGTACCCAGTAAGTATCTAGCCTAACCCCGGAGAAGTTGACGAAGGGTCGACATCGACACTTACTGGAGGTGCAATAAAATAATATAATAATTCATAACAGATATGAAGTGCACAGTGATAATGGGGTAAATCTGTAAGTTACATAATCTTCCAAATATTTACTTCAAAGTATGAGTTTCTCAATCTTGTATTCTACCTTAACGGCTCAGAAATGTCAAGTGCCAATATCAATGAATAAGGAATACCATATAAAATGTCGGGCATCAGCAGAAAGATAATCTCGTGAATGTTCGGACTGCTGACAATATAACGCACGATTATGCCGAGGTCGTACGGCCCGATCAGAATAATGTGTACACTGCCGAGGGTCTAGCGGCACGAACCATAGATGCATCTATTATACTGCCAAGGCATTCGGCCTGCTCCACAAGAAAGGAAGGAAGTTATTGAATCACGAGACACGTGCTTACAATACAGTACATGAGTACAAGGTGAATATAATCTTTACCGTTTCTCAAATAATTAGCCAACAACTCGAGGTAATAAAGCCCAACCTAATATACATATATTTATATCTTAATCAATTTCAATTATAAGTTCAATTAGTTAAGCCAGTAAAATGAGTTTAAATAATTCAATTATTTCATAATAAGGTCCTAGGCCTACCCGGACATAAACATGCTTTAGTTACGTACGGAATCTCGTCACCTCGTACGTACGTAACACCCACAACTAGTATCACATAGCAATTACATCACCTTAGGGGTAGTTTCCCCCTCACAAGAGGAGACTTACCTTGCTTCGAAGTTCCATAACCGGCTCCAACGCCTCTCCAACTCTTCAATTCAAAGCCAAACGATCCGAAACTAGTCAAACAATGTGAAATTCAATCATATATAATATACTCCAATGCTTATAATTAATCAATTTATAACAATTTTCAACTCCGCTCTAAAAGTCAATAAAGTCAACCATCGGGCCCACGTGTTCGGATTCCAAAACTTTTTGAAGATAAACTTTACCCATAACACCACAAACTCAAATGCATAATTTATTCCAATTTTCATGTCCAATTTCGTGGTCAAAATTCAAGAATACTAATTTCTAGGTTTTCTACCAAAATTCCAAATTTCTACTCATTTCCATGTTCAAATCCACATATAAACCATGTATTTAACTCACAATGTGTGAAAATTACTTAGCTTGACATAGATGATGAAAATCTTCCCTCCAAGAGCTCCAAAAATCGCCTAACCAAATGAAAATGTGAGAGAAATGGGCTAAATTTCGGATTGAAAACACCCCACTGCCCAGCGACCTTCGCACTTGCGGTCAATTAGCCGCTTCCGCGGCTCCACACCTACGGAAAATCTATCACAGGTGCGGCTCCAGCTCAAACCAACAACAATTGCTTCTGTGCCCCAAGTAGTGCATCTTCGGGCCTTAAGCGCTTCTACGCTCGCGCATCTGCATGACCATGCCTAGTCCTTCTTAGCCAACCTCTGCTTTTGCGCTCCAGTGGTCGCATCTGCGATCATGCAGGTGGGAAAATTTCTTCGCACCAGCGACCTCTGCCCAGTTTACTTCTAGTCGCTTCTGCGATTCATTTCCTCGCTTCTGCGATGAAGCTTATGCAAAAGTGGTTGCACCAACAACCAGAATCCTCCAGCTTTTCCTTAAGTTCAAAATCCGATCCGTTAACCATCCCGAATCCTCCCGAGGTCCCCGGGACCTTGACCAGATATACCAACGCATCCAAAAAATATTACGAACTTAGTCGAGGCCTCAAATCACACCAAAAAACATCAAAACTACGAAATGACGATTAGAATCCTTCTTTAAACTTTCAAACTTCGACGAACGCGTCCGAACCATATCAAAACATTCCCGAATGACACAAAAATTTGCGTGCAAGTCACAAAATCACGATACGAACCTATTCCAAGGCTCGGAACCCCAAACGGACATCGATAACATAAAAATTTACTTCAAACCAAATTTATGAAATTATAAAACTTTCAAAAATGCCAACTTTCTTCAATAAGCGCCGAAATGCTCCCGGACCACCCGATACTTAACCCGAACATACGCCCAAGTCCAAAATCATCATACGAACCTATTGGAACCTTCAAATCCGATTCCGAGGTCGTTTACTCGAAAGTCAAACCTTATTCAATTCTTCCGACTTAAAGCTTCCGAAATTAGAATTTTTCATTCGAATTAACTCTGAACTTCTCGAAATTCAATTCCGACCACACGTACAAGTCATAAAACATGAAGTGGAGCTACTCAAGGCCTCAAACCACTGGACGACGCGCTAGAGCTCAAACGACCGGTCAGATCATTACAAGTTGAATGATTGATTTTGAATTGCAGGTGGTGTAGCTTAAAATGCAACAGTATTCTGCTGAAATTTTTTAGATTTTACGATTGATTTCCAACTGCTTTAGTCGTAAAACTTAACTGAAAATTTTCAGATTTACGAGTGATGTGGACGGAAAATTTAAATATTTATTAATTTAATTTTAATGTTTATGACCGATTTGGTCGGAAATGATGAATTTAATTGAAATTAATTATTAAATGTACTGATCAAATCAGTCGAAAACTGTCAAAAAATATTAATATTTTTTTTAAATGTGCGACATATTCAGTCGCAAAGTTATCGACCAAATCGGTCGCAAAAATTGAATTTATTCGATCACCCAGTTTTTTCTTCTTTGCGACTGTTTTGGTCGCAAATTTCCGACCATTTTGATCGAAAATATTTTGCGACCATCTATTCTCCGACCACTTCATTTTCGTTGAAAATAATTGATTTCAAAGGAAATGGTGGTCGAAATATTGATATTTTTCAGTAGCGTAGTGTGAGATATGAAATGTCAAAAATCATAGAAGAAAATAATAGTCAAATCCCTCAACAATATGTGGGACACTCTAACATGTCACATTAAAATAAGGGAGAAAGGGTCAAATATACCCCTTTACTTTGGTATATTGTTCACATCTACCCTCCGCTATACTATCGGGACATATCTACCCTTACCGTTAGCCAAACTTTTTCAAAATACCCTTCACCTAACGGAAAGCCACCAAATTAAAAAATACTACTTTTTTAAAACCTCATTAATAACCCGTTAAACCCTTTTCATTTACTGTACTTCTTCCTCACATATTAGTTATCTGCTTCATAGTTACTTTTTGAACTCAAGAAGTGAAAAATATAAAAATATTGACAACCATATATTCATTTATATATCGAGTCTCAATTCTTTTAATATCCTTATTGTATGTTTATTATATTCAACCTTTTCCAATTTTTTTTCTTCTAGCTTCCCTCTTTGTTTTTTCCACTATGTCTAACTGTACTGAGTATTCATCATGATTTTCTTTCCAACATGACTTGAATGTTTATAACATCTTATTAGGTTAACAGTTCTGAAGTCTTAAGGCAGCAACCGAAGTATTTCTTCCTCCAACAGTGAGCTTTTGTTGATGAGTATCCATGCACCATGATTTTCTTATCCTGCTTTAAGCACTTGGGCAACAAATAATTATCGCCATATCACGCCTTAAGAACCAAAGTTAGATTCCAAGCTATGGGATGTGATACTCATAATTCTTAGTAACAACTGAACTTATAATGAACAAAAATTAGAAAATAATTAGAGAATCAATTCAATATCAAGCTACAGTCTACGAAATTCATCAAGAAAAAAAGAAAGTACACCAACAAGTTAGAAAGCAACTTAACAACCTAAGTACAATAACTTCATGAATTAACCAAACACAAGTATATTAAAGTATATATCAATTGTTACCAACATACAAACCAACTGTCAAGTGTGCATTATATTAGACAAAAGGATGCAATATTATAACCACACAGAAAAAATAATCAAAAGTGATAACATGACATCCTAATGCCACCATGAACAACTAATAACCAAAAATATAAGTTCTTAGTAATTCTACTTCACCATCATTCTCGGTCTCTCTCTAAATAAATAAAATGTATTAAGACGTTGCAGAAATTTAAGTTTTGAAATTTTTAGTGATGGGTTTAACGGGTTATGGGTAATGAATCTTTTTTAGATAATTATTTTATTAATTTGGTGGCTTTCCGTCAGGTGGAGGGTATTTTTAAAAAGTTTGACTAACGATAAAGATAGATATGTCTCGATAGGATAACGGAAGATAGATATAAACAATATACTAAAGTGGAGGGGTATATTTGTCCCTTTTCCCTTAAAATAAACCATACTTTCCTCGTATAGGAAAACAAGTACACCAAATGTTCGAGTATACGTCCAAACCAAAGGGGAGAACCAGAAAAGGAAAGAACATTAGAAGAAGTGGGTTGTAGTGATGGTTTTTTATGATGTTTGCAGAGCATGGAGCTTTTCTATATATTCACTTATAAGGGAAAAAGACAAATGGCATACCTCGAAATAGGATACTATATTTACTAGCTCTTGTACCTTAGATTAACCTAAGCATTTGGGACATCATGTGTATGTGATCATTGAAAAGTTACCTCAGCTCGGAATTTAATGTATGGTTTCAATTGTTTTGACTGTTGGATTCGTCATAAGTTAGCCAGATATAAACCATTTAAATGATGATATTTTCTTGTGTGATATTCGTGTTTGTCAATTTCTTTTAAACAGGTCAAATTTCTTGCCTCCAACCTTGAGTAGTAAAGTATCTGCAATGTGTCAGTAAAAAAGAATAAAATGAAATACTCTCTCTATATATATATGGTGGGGCCAATAAAAGGTAGAGATAGGCTGAAGAAATATTAGGGAGAGGTGATTAGACAGGACATTGCACATTTTTAGCTTATTGAAAACATGACCCTTGATAGGAGAGTGTGGAGGTCGAGAATTAGAGTAGTAGGTTAGTGAGTAGTTGAGTGTAAGTCTTTTTCATACATGTATTGCTCTTATATATATGTAGCTTCTTGAGCCGACGGTCCATCGAAACTTCTTTACCTTCACAAGATAAGGATAAGGGTAAGGTCTGAATATACACTATTCTTCTCAAACCCCACTTATAAGATTACCGGAATATTGTTGTTTTAGTAGTTCAGTGTTCGCCGACTGTAATTATGTTGTTTGTTTGTTGAGTAACAAAGAATGCCTGTTTGGTCCTTTTGGACAAGGCCCTGATTCTTTGGAAATTCAGCAACAAGCATGAAGATGACAGTTTCTTAAAGAAAGTAGGAAAGAATAATAGCAGTATCCTATGCATATCCATATAATGTTGTTTAATGTTTGGCTATTCCTATACAAGAAGATAATGTTTTTGTGTCAAAAAGATCAAAGTGGTTCAGACTGCAAGTGTCATACCTTTCAATTTTGAATCTTAATTCTGACATCAATTTCTTAATCTTCTCATATATATATATATATATGTATGTATGTATATATAATTTAAGTTTTTACATCGTAATGATGCCATATAAAATTGGATTTGAAAGACCGAAAGAGTAGCATTTTAATACTAATACTCCATTGAGATTGAGAAAACGTATGCACCGAAATACAGCATTGTTCTTATCCATGTAAAATTTTATGAGTACTTAACTGTTTCCGATATTGCAACAAGTTTTCTTTTATTAGCTTTTTTCTTTTTTCCCCGTACTCGAAGCCTCAATTACATAATCATTTAAATAAGTTTGTCAGAATTAGTGAGATCTACAAGTTGAGATGAAATACCGGCCAGCTTAATTTGGATGTTGCGTATTGAAATTTGTGTGAACGATGTGTTGGTCTTACCTTCCGAAAGACTTTGTTGGGATACTATTTTAACCTGGCTCTGATATTAATTGTTGAAAAAAATAATTTTTTACAGAAATAATATTCACGGTATACGGTTATAATAAATGCGGATTACTAAATATAGTAACCAACATCAATAATAAGAAAAATAAAAACACCGAAACTTTTACGTGGAAAATCCTTCTAAATAAGGGAATAATCAGGGCCCGAGAGGAGCAACCAATTTTACTATAGCAAGGATTTCACAATTTGTGGTACCGAGTAAAATACTTCAAGACCACTAAGACTCAAAAGAAATAATTCTCTTTTGATTTTCATACCCCACTACAATACCGCTCAAACTCCCTATATTTTTCCTCACAGAGTATTTTTCTTCTTACTCGGTGAATTCTCTCTTACTCTCTGTTTGGTGTGTTTTCCAGATGAAAGTATAGGTACCTATTTATAGTTGCAGAACACTCGTGATGATGTACATAATGACATCAACATTTACTGCAAAGGTCAGCTTCCACATGTGAAATCAAAGAACAATTGCTGCCCAAATCTTTTCCACTGTTGATTTGGTTGGCTTGACATTTCAAGCCAAAGAAAGCTTCTCTTCTTTCACATGGGCCATGGAGTTACTTCCTTCAGATGCATGGCTATGTGATGGACCCAACAAATCTTCCCCACCAATCCCATGCACTTGAAGGAGGTAACTCCACGGCCCATGTGAAAGAAGAAAAGTTTTCTTTGGCTTGAAATGTCAAACCAACCAAATCAACAATAGAAAAGATTTGGGCAGTGATTGTTCTTTGATTTCACATGTAGAAGCTGACTTTTGCAGTAAATGTTGATGCCATTACGTACATCATCACGAGTGTTCTGCAACTATAAATAGGTGTCTCTACTTTCATCTGGAAAACACACCAAACATAGAGAGTAAGAGAGAATTCACAGAGTAAGAAGAAAAATATTCTGTGATGAAAAATATAAAGAGTTTGAGCGGTACTGTAGTGAGGTGGAAAAGTCAAAAGAGTGTTATTTCTTTTGAGTGTTAGTGGTCTTGGAGTATTTTGCTCGGTACCACAAATTATAAAATCCTTGCTATAGTGAAATCGGTTTATCCTCTGGGCCCGTGATTTTTTCCTTATTTAGACGTGCTTTGATACCAATTTCAGTGTCTCTTTTGTTATTGCTGTTGGTTACTCTGTTTAGTAATCCACATTTATTACGGTCATATATCGTGAATATTATTTCTGTGGGGGATTATTTTTTCCAACAATTGGTATCAAAGCACGGGTTCTGCATATTCATAAAAATATTATTTACGGTCGATTTTACTCTGTGACAAAAAATATCAGGAGTAAAATATGAAGTAACAAGATTCAACTGTAATGATTGTTTCTCCATATGGTAAAGAAGGATAAAGAAACTACTCATCTAACAAGAGTTAGACATTACACTAGATGGAAAAGAGGCAAAGCATGAAACCATGAAAGCAGAGGATTGAGCAAACATGGATAAGAAAGCGACTAGTGCAATCAGACTGCACTTGCCTGATGAAGTACTCAATAATGTTGAGGATGAAATTAGTGCATGTGGTATTTGGAAAAGACTAGAAAGTCTATATATGTCCAAATCCTTAACAAATAAGTTGTTTTTGAGAAAGTAACTTTATGCCATTCATATGAGTGAAGGTATAAATTTCTTGTCCTATTTAAATATGTTTAATGGGTCCCTGTTGGCAAATCTCGGAGAAACAATCACTGAAGAAGATAAGGCTATCCTGCTTCTAAACTCGTTGCCATCTTCCTATGATAATTTGGCAACAAACCATCTTGCATGATAGAGATACCGTTGATTTATAGAAGGTCACATCAGCCATCCTACTCAATGATAAGTTGAGGAAGAAGCCTGAAAATTAGGGGCAAGCTCTTATCATGAAAAGTAGAGGAAGAAGTTTTTATAAAGCATCGAGTAGCCGTGATAAATCCAAAGCTCATAGAAAGTCCAGGAACCGATCAAAGGGTAGGAATTTCTATAGTTGCGGTCAACCTGGTCACTTCAAAAGAGAGTGCGCAAAGAAAGGTCGAGACAAGAGCAATGACCAAAAGAATGATGACAACACAACTGTTGCGGTGCACAACAATGATTCGATTGTTCTTTTTGTTCACGAGGAGGAATAATGCATGCACTTAGCAAGCCAAGAGTCAAAAGAAGTGGTTGACACAGCAACATCCTACCATGCCACACCGGTAAGAGAATTCTTCGATAGGTACAAATTAGGAGACTTTGGGATGGTCAAGATTGAAAATACCAATTACCCAAAGATTGTGGGGATTGGCGACATTTGTATCAATACAAATGTCAGATGCACATTAGTTTTAAAATATGTGCAGCACATACCAGATCTGCTAATGAATTTATTTTAGGGATCGCTCTAGATCGAGACGGGTACGAGAATCACTTCACCAATAGGAAGTGGAGATTCACCAAGGAACTGTTGGTGATTACTAAAGGAGTTGCTCCCTACACGTTGTACAAGACAACCACTGAGATATGTGAAGGTAGATGATACACCTGTAGATTTATGGCACCGGAGATTGGGCCATATGAGTGGGAAGAGACTGCAGATCAGTATAACTGTGAATTCTTGTGATTATTGTTTATTTGGAAAACAATGTAGGGTTTCGTTTCAAGCAACTCATGGAAAAAAATTGAATATACTTGATTTAGTATATTCTGATATTTGTGGTCCAATGGATGTAGAATCAATGGGAGGTAACAAATATTTTCTCACATTTATTTATGATACTTCACAGAAGTTGTGGGTTTATTTCTCGAGAATAAAAGATTAGGTTCAAGTTTTTCAGAAATTTCATGCTCTGGTGGAAAGGGAGACAGGTCAAAAATTGAAGCGTCTCAGGTTAGACAATGGAGAGAGTATACTTCAAAGGAGTTTGAAGACTACTGCTCAAGCCATGGAATCAGACATGAGAAGATAGTTCCTAGAACCCCACAACGCAATAGTGTAGCTGAAAGGATAAATCGCCCCATTGCCGAAAAAGTGAGAAGTATGCTCAAAATGGCAAAACTACCTAAGTTATTTTGAGGTGAAGCAGCTCGCACAGCCTGTTACTTAATTAACAGAAGTCCATTAGTTCCATTGTAGTTTGTCATTCTAGAGAAAGTCAGGACCAACAAAGAGGTGTTCTACTCCCATCTGAAAGTGTTTGGATGTAAAGCTTTTGCACATGTACCGAAGGAGTAGAGAACGAAGCTGGATGACAAAGCTATTCCTTGCATCTTCATCGGTTATGGAGATGAAAAGTTCGTCTACAGATTGTGGGACCTAGAAAGGGAAAAGATCATCAGAAGCAGAGATGTGATCTTCAGAGAAGATGTGCTCAGGATTGATAGTGATCAATCAACAAAGACCAAAAATGATAATGATACAGTTACTAACTTTGTTACTGCTCCTACTGTACCTATACGTATCCTTCCACATGTGAAGAGTGGCACATGGAAGGCGTAGATGAAGAGGTTGCTGAGCAGGGGGAACACCCTAGTCCACAAGAGGAAGAAGAAGAGCAATAACAACATGAAGAAGGACAACAACCTCTGAGAATATCTAAAAGAGTGAAGGTAGAGTCCACGAGGTATCCTTCTTCAGAGTATATCCTCGTCACTGATGAGAGGGAGCCAGAGAATTTCAAGGAGGTGTTATCTCATCCGGAACAAATCTAGTGGATGGAAGCCATGCAAGAAGAGATGAATTCTCTATAGAAGAATAGCACGCACGAAATGGTTGAACTTCCAAAAGGCAAAAGATCGCTCAAGTGCAAGTGGATCTTTAAGCTCAAGAAAGATGGAAACAACAAGCTGGTTAGACACAAAGCTCGATTGGTGGTAAAAGGTTTCGAACAGAAGAAAAGTATTGATTTTGATGAAATTTTCTCACATGTTGTCAAATTGACTTCTATTCGAACAATCTTGAGCTTGGCAGCTAGCCTAGATCTTGAAGTGGAGCAGTTGGACGTGAAAACTGTGTTTCTGCATGGAGATTTGGAAGAAGAGATCTATCTGGAGCAGCCAGAAGATGTTGAAGTAAAGGCGAAGAAACTCATGGTGTGCAAGTTGAAAAAGAGTCTATATGGGCTGAAACAAGTGCCAAGGCAGTGGTACAAGAAGTTTTGACTTATTCATGAGAAGTCAAACGTACACAAAGACAATTTCATATCCTTGTGTATACTATAAGAAATTCTCTAATAATAACTTCATCATCTTGTTGTTATATATGGATGATAGGCTGATTGTAGGACAAGACAAGAAGTTGATACCAAGTTGAAGGAAGATTTGTCCAAGTTATTTGACATGAAAGACTTGGGTCCAGCACGACAAATTCTAGGAATGGAGATTGTCCGAAATATGACACATAGTAAGCTGTTGCTGTCACAACAGAAGTACATTGGACGTGTACTTAAAAGCTTCAGCATGATGAGTGCTAAAATAGTTAGCATGCCTTTTGCTGGTCATATGAGGTTGAACTAGACAATGTGTCCAACAACAAAGGAAGATAAGAAAGTATGACTAAAGTTTCATATTCCTCTACTATCGGGAGCTTGATGTATGCCGTGATATGTACCAGACTTGATATTGCTCATGCTGTCGGTATTGTTAGCAGGTTTCTTGACCACCCCGGAAAAGAACATTGGGAAGTTGTAAAGTGGATACTCAGGTATCTAAAAGGCACTTCAGATGAATTCTTGTGTTTTGAGATATAAGATTCGGTCTTGAAGGCTATACATATGCTGATATGGCCAGTGATACTGATAATAAAAAATCCACTACTGAATATCTATTTACTTTTTCGGGGGGAGCTATATTATGGCAGTCTAAATTGCAGAAGTGTATTGCACTTTCAACAATTGAAGCAGAGTACACTGCCACTATAAAAGCTGGGAAGGAGATGGTATGGCTCAAACAGTTTCTTTAAGAGCTTGAGTTGCATCAAAAGGAGTATGTCGTCTATTATGATAGTTAAAGTGCAATAGACTTGAGCAAGAACTCCATGTACCATGCAAGAACAAAGCATATCGACATAATATATCATTGGACTCGTGAGCAAGTAAAGAACGAATCTTTGCATGTCAAGAAGATTCACACGAGTGAAAATCCTGCGGATATGTTGACCAAGGGAATACCGAGAGACAAGTTCGAGCTATACAAAAAACTTGTCGGCATGAACTCTATATGAAAAACTGGAGTTACCACCTTTAGGTGCATTGGAGGGGAGATTTGTTGGGTCCATCCCATGGCCCATGTGAAAGAAGAGAAGTTTTCTTTTGCTTTGAAATTTCAAGGCAACCAAATCAACAATAGAAAAGATTTAGGCAACAATTATTCTTTGATTTCACATGTAAAAGCTGACTTTTGTAGTAAATGTTGATGTCATTACGTACATCATCACGAGTGTTCTACAACTATAAATAGGTGCCTCTACTTTCACTTGGAGAACACAACAAACAGTGTCATGACCCCAATTTTCCTCCGTAGGATGTCGTGACGACACCTAGTCTCTAAGACTAGGTAAGCTAACAAACATGCGGAATAATTGAAGTAATGATTTAAAGTCTCAAAATTTCAACAATTATATAAAATAAAATCTGCAACTCAACAATATACAACTTCCAAAACCCGGCAAAACATAAGTCACAAGCTCTATGAAGTGAATAAGGACAAGGAAGTAAAATAATCCAGGTGGAGGGGGACTCCGAGGCCTGCGGACGTTGGCATGTGTACCTTGAAATCTCCGTGCACGGACTCTACTCACTGACACCTGGTCTAGTAGGAGGTACCTGGATCTGCACAAAAGATATGCAGAAGCATAACATGAGTATACCACAACGGTTCTTAGTAAGTGCCATGCCTAACCTCGGCAGAGTAGTGACGAGGTCAGGTCAAGGCCCTAGTGGACATAATAAGAAACATGACGAAAAATTAACAATATAATAATAATGACAAGAAAATGAAACAAGTAAGGAGTAAACCAAGAGTTAGCTACACAGAATCAAAGCAAATAATACATCACAAAAGGAAACAAAGCAACCGAAGATAAGTACAACAAATAAAGAAAGATCAACAAGGGTCACAACTGAGGTACCGCCTCGCAGTCTCAAATCATAGGAATAAATCATAATCTATCTTAATATCATCGCGAGAGCCTTTACATTTAGTTTTGAAAATTATTTTCCCGAAATAGCATCTTGCGTTTTAGCCCACCTTATCACACCACATGACTTCTAGTAGTTCCCCTATTAGCCACGCGTATCAAGCCCACCTTATCTCACCACATGCGTTTCAACCCCAAAACCTTATACCACTCCATGTGTATCAATATCACAACGTACCACAGATCGCACCTCAAGTGCCCAATATCACAACTTGCCAGAGAAACCAAACAATAACAGTAATTTCACAGTAAAGAGCCCACAACTCAACCACAAAGTACACAAGAGTCTCAACAAATAACAACCGGAATGAACAACTCAACAGGATGGTATTTCACAACTTAATACTTGCCTCAATGTGAATCATGACCTTTATATCTCAATACCAATTTCAACAACAAGATATTCCACAACTTAACAACTTCAAGTAAAGAGTCCAACAATTAAACAATGAATACGGAATAAAGGAAACAAGAACTTCAACTAAACATGTAGGGCAATTAGCATGTAAGAGAGTAAGACAAGTAGACATGTGAAAATAGACTAAGAATGATGAATCTGACATTTTAAGATTAACTCAATTAAGGCATGAAAGGAATCTACAAAGCTAAAATCGAAAATTTCCACATTTACCCCATGTACACACTCGTCACCTTGCATACACGACTTTCACATATCACAATTATCACAAACAACACCAATCCTAAGGGAAATTCCCCAACACAAAGTTAGGCAAGTTACTTACCTCAAATCACGCTAAATCAATCCACTAGTAGGTCTTTTCCTCGATTATCCAACTCCGAACGGCTCGGATCTAGCCAAAACAACTTCATACAATAAATATAAACTATAGGAAATTAATTTGAATAATAAAGTTACGATTTTTGCAAAGAAATAAAAAGTTAACTCAAAAAGTCAACTCGGGCCCGCGTCTTGAAACCCGACCAAAATTACAAAAATCCAAATACTCATTTAACGAGTCCAACCATACGAGAATTACTCAAATCCGACCTCAAATCGCCTTTCAAATCCTTAATTTTTTGCCTAAGAAGTTTCTACCATTTTTCCCAAATTTTTTCAACTCAATGATAAAAATAACCATAGATTCATTTAATTTAACCGAAATCGAGTTAGGAATTCTTACCCCAATAATCTCTCTGAAAGCCTCCTGAAGCTTCGCCTCCCACCGAGCTCCCTAAGTCCAAAATGTGAAATATGAAATATAAAATAAACCCTCGATTTTGAAACTTAAAAATCTGCTGCCCAGTTATTTACTCTTCGCGAACACGGAATATGCCTCGCGTTCGCGATGCACAAAAATACACGGCTGCCAAAATCCTCTTCGCGAACGCAAGATAATCCAGTCAGACCTACGCGAACGCGACTCCTCTTATACGATCACAGTGAACAACTTTTCCTATCTTCGCGATCGCGTGTCCACCTTCACGAACGCGAAGAACAACCTCACCTTCCTCTCCAGAAACCCTTCACGAACGTGAGACCTCCCTCGTGAACGCAAAGAAGGAAACTAGACCTGAGAAAAACCAGAACTTCAGCAATTCCTTAAGGTTCTGAAATGCGCCGAACAAGATGCGAATTACACCCGAGGCCCCCGGGACCTCAACCAAACATACCAAAAAGTCTTAAAACATCATATGAACACACTCGAAGCGTTAAATCACATCAAACAACACTAGAATCAAGAATCGCACATCGATTCAAGCCTAAGAAACTTATAAACTTTCGAATTCCAAAACTAATGCCGATTCATATCAAAACAACCCCGATTCACTTCAAATTTCATGCATAAGTCATATTTGACATTAAACAGACCTATTCCAACTTCTGGAGTCGGGATCCGACCCCGATATCAATAAAGTAACTCCCCATCAAACTTCCCGAATATTCCAAACCTTAATTTTCCTAACTTCGGCAATTCACGTCGAAATGACTTACGAACCTCCAAATCCACATCCGGTCGCTTTCCTAAGTCTAAAATCACCATACGAAGCTATTAAAATTGTGAAAACTCTATTCCAGAGTCGTCTTCATAAAAGTCAAGCTACGGTCAACTCTAACAACTTAAAGCTCTAACTTAGGGACTATGTGTCCTAATTTACTTTGGAACTCACCTGAAACCTAAACTAATACCCCAAATAGTCATGTAACTATAATATAACACAGATGAGGCAATAAATAGGGGATTGAGGCTAATACACCCAAAACGACTAGCCGGATCGTTACAAATAGATAGAGAAGAGAAAATTCACAGAGTAAGAAGAAAATACTCTATGAGAAAAAAAAATAGAGAGTTTGAGCGGTATTGTAATGAGGTGGGAAAATCAAAAGAGGGTTATTTCTTTTGAGTGTTAGTGGTCTTGGAGTATTTTACTCGGTATCACAAATTATAAAATTCTTGCTACAGTGAAATCAGTTTCTCCTCTCGGGCCGTGGTTTTTCTCTTATTTAGAAGGGTTTTCCATAGAATCTCAATGTTCTTGTTTCTCTTATTATTGCTGTTAGTTAGTGTATTTAGTAATCCACATTTATTGCAGTCGTATACCGTGAATATTATTTATATGGGGGATTATTTTCCCAACATGTCTTACCTTCCGATATATCCAAATATTCACGAGTTTAATTGTAATAACCCAACATTTTAAGAGTGAATCTTTAAGTTATTTCTTTAATTATAATTCCTTATTTATTGTATGGATAATAATAGTTATTTAGTTTGCGTTGTGGGAATCTTGAGTAAAATTAGTTATTTCTTGTATGTATATATATAGAATTGTATGAAGAATATGATATGAAATATATATGACAATAATAGGTTATATTTGGTGAGCTAATTGCAAAGCTAGTATAATGATGTTGAACATATATAATGTTATGGGCGGCTTTCCAGCCATGTCCCATGACCCCTTAAACACGCCCCATGGCGTCCTGACAAGCCTCCTAACGCCCAGCGCCACGGTTGGCCCCGTGGTCTCGGTAGCTCCAAGTGACAAACGCGCGGGTGCCTCTGTCGCCCCACCGATAGCCATCACCAGCACCCAGCCACAGGCAGATACCAACAGCGCCGTGCGCGCGAACACTGATGCTAAAGACAAAATTGCTGCAAACGGACTTGCTTCTACCTTGTAGAAGACTAAGTCCTTTTCATTGTAAATATAGCGTAGGTTCACTTCATTTTTATTTTAGTGTGCTTCTACAGCTTATTTAGGTCAAGTCATGTAACTTTTATTTATTTTTTTAAGCATTATTAAGGGGGATCAAGCAATCAAAACTTTCTAGCAAGCAAACAATTCTCTGTACTGGTGTCTCTCCCCCTCGATATTGTATTGCTTTTCTATAATAGCTTTCATTAATGCAATCAAGCTTTCTTTCATTCTCAATTCTCTTTTCGCTCTCTCAGTTTCTCACGACATTGGTTTTCCCGTATGGCACTGGCAATCTAGTCTAGCATACGGAGAGGACCTCAGTTGGCGGACAAATTCGCACTGACATCGATTGCTTAGCTTTACGTCTCCCTTCTAAGAAATCTCAGGAAGGGGCCGCGTAACTGTTGGTATCAGAGCCTAGGCTCGACATCGGACGAGGGATAACATTGCAATTACCACCATTTCTGATCATGGTGAATCATGGGGATCGCATCGCGACCCTTGAGGAGATGGTTGACGCATTACGGCCCATCGTGGAAATGGTGTCAGATCGAAAGACTATCCTAGTGCAAAGGTTGGACGACCTGGACTGCAGGATGCTCCACGCCGAAGTTGACATAGAAAAAATCAGTCGCGACTCTAAAAGAGACCGGCAAACAGCAGCCACAGTCCAAAATTTTTGGAAAATTTGAGAGCCTCTAATAGGAGCGTGCCGAGGATTTAGCCCACAGCGCACAAGAGGTAGACAGGGTGATTGCCATGCAACAAACTATAGAAAGCTTGACAGGCCAGCTCAACATTGTCAATGCTGCTTTACAAGGCCTGCTTCGAGGAGGTGGGAACCAAATCGAAGGTGCTATGAACTTCGCCCCCGCGGCACAAAAATTGAAAATTCCTGAGCCAAAGCCATTCAGTTGAGCTTGGAATGCCAAAGAGGTGGAAAACTTCATCTTCGACATCGAACAATACTTCGATGTTGTGGGGGGCCTAGAAGAAGCTAAGAAGGTAGCAACTGCTGCCATGTATCTTCAGGGTGATGCTAAACTCTGGTGGCGGGGGAAATACGAAGCCATCAGGGCCCGTGAAGATACTCTCGAGAATTGGGCAGAACTGAAGGCAGCTATACACCTACAGTTCTTCCCCGAAAATATTGAGTACAATGTAAGGAGAAAGCTACGGGAGCTCCGTCAGACCAAATCAATGCGGGACTACGTGCGATAATTCTCCGCACTCTCGCTAAACATGCGTGACATGGGGGACAAAGACAAACTCTTCTTTCCTGGAAGGGTTGAAACCCTATGCCCGTATGGAGCTCCAAAGACAAAGGGTAGACACGTTACCTAAGGCGATCTAAGCAGTAGAGTGCCCTGGGGACTATCAAGTGGACGCTCGGAAGGATAGGCCTCAACAGCCTGTCAGATGAGGATATGAAAGGGGCTAACCGAGCACTGGTGGCCCTAGCAGAAGTGGAGGAGATCAGAGTGCAACCAAATCTAAGGCTCCCTCCTCAGGCAATACTAGCACTGCATCTAACAACAACGATCGGGGGAGGAAACCCCCTTCAGGATGCCGTCATTGCGGCGGACCACATTGGGATAATGAATGCCCACATGCACAGATGAATGCCCATCATGCTTTTGATGATGGGAGGAATGACGACGCAGACGATGCGGACCAGACTGAACCAGTAAGTGTCTTCAATGCAATTGTTGGCTCTTTCATGAGGCCTTAGCAGGAATCAGTGCTGGTATCCGTAAAAAGAAGGACCCTTGACCAATCAACAAGAAAGTAAACAAGAAGGCGGATGAGAGGACTCCTCTTAAACAAGAGAGTACCTTAATGTTCGTCGAGATGAAGGTAAATGTAAAGACCATTCGGGCGATGATAGACATAGGTGCTACCCACAACTACTTGGCCTCGACTCAGGTGGAGCGCCTTGGTCTAGTTGTAGGAAAGGGCAGAGGTTGTGTCAAGGCTATCAACTCACCTCCTCAGCCAGTGGATGGAATAGCCAAAGAAGTACCAGTGAAGCTTGGCCCTTGTGATGGAAAATTCAACCTGCGGGTGGTGATCATAGACGACTTCAAGTTGATAGTAGGGTTGGAATTCCTGAGGAAAACCAACACCATGCCCATACCGTATGCAGACATGATACTAATGATGGGAACAAATGGGGCCAAGCCCTGCATCATCCCGTGCATGCCCATGAAGATGGCCGCTGAAAACATCTGGGCCTTTTAGTTGAAGAAGGGGGTCAAAGGACATGAACTTACGTTCTTGGCTACCCTCTGCACTGAAGATATAGAACGCTCCTCGGTTCCTCTTCATGTACCCGTGAAGGAGCTACTACTGGAATTTGAAGACGTTATACCACAAGACATGCCAAAGCGACTCCTGCCTAGGCGCAATGTGAACCATGAGATTGAGTTGGTACCGGGTGCGAAGCCACCTGCTCGGGCGCCGTACAAAATGTTACAACCCGAACTCACCGAGCTTCGGAGACAGTTGAAGAAAAATCTAGACACAGGGATCATCGTGCCCTCCAAGTCCCCATACGGTCCCCTGTGCTATTCCAAAAGAAACATGATGGAAGCTTATGACTCTGTGTGGATTATCGGGCTCTAAACAAAATCACTGTGAAGAACAAGTATCCTATTCCGCTAACGGCAGACTTGTTTGATAGACTGGGTGGTGCGACACCATTCACCAAAATAGACCTGAGGACAGGTTATTGGCAAGTTCGGATTGCAGAGGGTAATGAACACAAGACGACCTGTGCGACAAGATATGGGTCATACAACTTCCTGGTTATGACATTCGGCTTGACTAATGCACCAGCCACATTTTGCACCCTGATGAACCAAGTCTTCCGAGAACACATTGACGAATTCGTGGTGGTCTACTTGGATGACATTGTAGTATATAGCTAGACACTAGAGGAACACCTGGAGCACTTGCAGAAGGTCCTAGTCCGATTGCGGGAGCACGAATTATATGTGAAGCTATCCAAGTACTCCTTTGCTAAAAAACAAATCGACTTCCTCGGGCATGTCATTGAGGAAGGGAGAATCAAGATGGACCAATAGAAGATTCAGGCTATCACAGATTAGCTGCCGCCTAAGGATATCCACGCCCTGAGGGCGTTCCTTGGTCTATGCAACTTCTATCGACGATTTGTGAAAAATTACTCCCTCGTCGCAGTACCACTAACAGAACTTCTCAAGAAGGTCAGGTCTTGGGATTGGGGATCCAGGCGAGCGGAGGCCTTCAACGCATTGAAAGCGGCTATGTCTAGTATCCCCGTCTAGGCCCTCCCTGATTTGGCCAAGCCATTTGAGGTACAAACGGATGCCTCCGACTATGCCCTTGGTGGAGTCTTGCTACAAGAAGGGCATTCCATAGCATACGAGAGTCAGGAGATGAAGGATGCAGAGCGGCGGTATGCGGCCCACGAGAAGGAATTATTAGTTGTCGTTCATTGCTTACGTCTTTGGAGGCACTATCTGCTGGGAACCCCGTTTGTGGTCAAGACAGACAACACAGCTGTTAGCCATTTCATGACCTAGCTGAAGCTGAATGGTCGACATGCTAGGTGGCAGGAACTCCTAGCGGAATTTCACTTCAACCTAGAGTACCGAAGTGGGAAGACTTATCACGTTGCCGATGCACTCAGTCGGAGAGCTGATCTAGCATCGGTGTGCATACTCGCCACCCTAAGGAGGAGCAAAGTAGCGACCACCATAAAAGACCAGATACAAGGTCTACTCATCAAGGATCCTGTTGCACAGTATTTGGTTGATCTTGCAGGACAAGGCAAGACTCGTCAGTTCTACACAGAAGATGCTTTTTTGAAAGTGAAAGGGAACCGAATTTATGTTCCCAAAGGAGGAGATATGCGAAGGACTCTTCTGGCAGAATGTCACGTGGGCCGATCACCCAGGTGAAGAAGCCACCATGGCGTTACTTTGCCGTGCATATTATTGGTCTTAAATGGCCGATGACGTTGCTCAGTATGTGAAGACTTGTCTAGTATGCCAGAAGGACAAGTCGGATCGCTTGACACAAGCGGGACTTTTGGAACCACTAGCTGTCCCAAAGAGACCTTAGGAAAGCATTTCCCTAGATTTCATCACCGGATTGCCCAAGATCGGGGATCTCACAACTATCTTGGTTGTGGTGGATCGATTTTTCAAGTATGCTACCTTTATAGTAGCCGCACAATATATAACAACAGAAGATACAGCTCGACTCTTCTTCTCTCATGTCATCAAGTATTGGGGCCTACCCAAAGACATCGTTAGTGATCGCGACTCACGCTTCACTAGCAACTTTTGGACTCAACTCTTTAAGTGCCTCGGGTCAAAATTGAGCCACAGTTCAGGTTTTCAGCCTCAATATGATGGCCATACGGAGCGGTTCAACGGCATAATATCTCTGCCACTTTGTAACCGGATCGCAGAAAAATTGGGTGAAGCTTTTGGATGCTGATCAACTGTGTTTCAATTCACAAAAGTGCTTTAGTACCAACAAGAGCGCTTTTGAAATTGTTACCGGACAACAACCGCTACTCCCACACATCGTGGATGCACCAAACATGTCAAAATCTCCTCGAGCTGCTAGCTTCTCAAAATAATGGAAACAAAACTTGGAGATAGTGCGGAGCTATCTTGTCAAAGCCCAAAAGCGGATGAAGGGGCATGCTGATCAAAATCGTTGCTTTGTTGAATATCATGCAGGAGACAAAGTGATGGTCAAAATCCCAAAAGGTACTTGTTTGCAGGGGTCCATGACCCTCGCCTATTGTAAAAATATATTGGACCCTTGTCCATTGAAAGGCACATTGGGAAAGTTGCATACAGGGTGGATACCCCAGCTTGGTGGAAAATCCATCCCGTCTTCCATGTCAGTCTCTTGAAACTTTTTCGGGAAGATATGGAGGATCCTTCACAGAGCCAACTCACAATACCCAGTATTCGAGGCCCCAATTTAATTAGAAAAAGACATGCTGAAGCTATTCTTGATGATCGAGTGATTCATGCCTCAAGGAAAGATCACCAAGAGTTCTTGGTGAAATGGCAGGGATCTGACGCAGAGGAGAATACTTGGGAGAGGGGAACAAACCTCAAATCCTACAAGAGCCTACTATCTTGCAAGTAAGGCGCCGAGGACGTCGCCAACTCAGGTGGGGGAGAATGTCACGGGCGGCTTTCCAGCCATGCCCTATGACCCCTTGGACGCGCCCCGTGGCGTTCTGGCAAGCCTCCCATTGCCCAGCGCCACGATCAGTCCCGTGGTCTCGGCAGCTCCAAGTGACAAGCGCGCGGGTGCCTCTGTCGCCCCACCGATAGCCATCGCCAGCGCCCAGCCATAAGCAGATGCCAACAACACCGCGCGCGCAAACCCTGATGCTAAAGATAAAATTGCTGCAAACGGACTTGTTTCTACCTTGTAGAAGATTAAGTCCTTTTCATTGTAAATATAGCGTAGCTTTACTTCATTTTCTTTTAGTGTGCTTCTACAGCTTATTTAGGTCAAGTCATGTAACTTTGGTTTATTTTTTTTAAGCATTATTAAGGGGGATCAAGCAATCAAAACTTTCTAACAAGCAAAGAATTCTCTGTACTGGTGTCTCTCCTCCTCGATACCGTGTTACTTTTCTATAATAGCTTTCATTAATGCTATTAAGCTTTCTTTCATTCTCAATTCTCTTTCCGCTCTCTCAGTTGCTCACGACATTGGTTTTCCCGTACGGCACTGGCAATCTAGTCTAGCGTACGGAGAGGACCTCAGTTGGCGGACAACAATTGCACTGACATCGATTGCTTAGCCTTATGTCACCCTTCCAAAAAAATCTCAGAAAAGCGCCGCGTAACAATAATAATGGAGAAGAATTTGTGCCAGGCCCATCCGTTGTTGCTAGCCACGTGACTTGTGTCCTAAGGGACTAGAATTAAGAGATAGTTGGCTTGTGACCTTGGGGAAGCTGATGACGGCGCGACCAAGAGGGAATAAAGATGCATACTACCATATCAAATGCACTCATGGGCTGCTGGGGACGATTAAACGTCATCTCAACGGAGGAGAAGCTAAACGGAGGTAGTACTAAGTTGGCTACAGTTTTGACGGATGATTGCTAAGGTATTAAAATATTTATTATTACTTTTATTATTCTTGTGACATAGAATAATAATATACATAAGATATAATTGAATAACTAAATTAGATGGTGATATTGAGATATCTTTTTCACGTTTAAATTCATGACTTGAGGTGTAGAATATGAAGATTTCACTATGGATTTGGACTGTACGACTTATTGGTAATTCGAAAATATAATTGATTCGAGGATTTGACCATATTGACAGGGGATTGACTTTTTAGATGACTTGATTTAACTATTCTAAAAGTTATGGGACGATCCCGATTAATACAATTGACATTGTCAATCAAATATTTTGCATAGACTAAGGTCACTGGATCATTTGGTTCACTACTAGAAAAACGCTAAATTCTGACTGAAATCTATCGACAGAAAAAATGTGTCAGAAATTTCCGACCGAAACAGTCAGAAAATTACAATAAAAATAGTTACATTTTTATTAAATAACTTCGATCATGTTTCCGACATTAGTGGTCGCACAGCTTGGCACTAAAATCTGCGAACCAAATGTCCGACCGAATTTGCCTCTATTTAAAAGTTCAAATTTTACCGATGACCGTATTTACAACCAAATCGGTCGCAAAAATTTTAAAAATTTTAAAATTTTAAACTTGCGACCGATTCTGTCGGTAACTTTAAACGTATTAAAAATAAATATTAATGTTCTGACCAAAATGGTCTGGAAATTTATTTTTAAAACCCTATGCCAGACCCCTTTCTTTCTCTTCTTTTCTCTTTCTCTTTTCTTTCTTCTTCAGCCAACCCCGTCCTTCCGTCCCTCTGTGCCTCCGCCGGTCCCTCCGGTACCCCCCCCCC
>MCJB01000459.1:52091-86166 GCA_002018475.1 Nicotiana obtusifolia | reverse complement strand
ACCCCCCTCTCTCTCTCTCTCTCTCTCTCTCCTCCCTCCGTCCATCATTTTTTTTACTTAGTAATTTTTTCTTTCAATTTTTCAGTGAATCAGCCGCGATCCCACCTTCTCCGATGCGATTACTTTCTCTTCTCCAGCGCTTTTCAATTTTTTCTTTTGACTTTGAAGTTTTAGAAAGTTTATAATTTCATTATTTGACTTGATTTTTTAGGCAAATTTGAAAATTTGATTTGTAGGGTTTGTTTTAATTGTTGTTGTGAAGATTGTTGTTGATATTTGAGTTCTATTTGACAAGTTTCGGCTTGGTTTGGATCGAACAAGCAAAAAAATTACAAATTTAAGGTTAGTTCTCTAAACTTGAAATTAAATTTAGAGTCAATATTTTAATCTTGATTTTACGATTTTGCGTTAGTTATTAGTTTTTTTTTTCTTGTTTAATTTGATTTGACGCATACTACAAGTGTAGATGATGAGTGCACTTATTGTTTTGGTTACACCAAATGTATATGTAATTTCTCATGTCTACTTTTTGATTAGATGACCATTTTAATTCTTTATTAGAAGGTATTCACATATGTTAATTGAATGGCTCAATCTTTGTTGTCAAACTTAATACTTCTTGACGTATTTGAAAATAATCTTGATTACCTCAACTGTATAAGACTTGTAAATGCAAAGAGCTAGCTTCTTAAGCAATAAAAATTATAGATTGGTAGCTTAAGTCAATAGAAAATCAAATGCATCTTACACTAAGGCTAGAAGCACCACACTTTAGTCTTTGTTGTTTTCATTTCTTAAAATATATTAGCGATATGTACCTGGACTTTATAATTTTATAACAAGCTATTCAAATTTAATTGGTATAGTCAAAGACTTATATTTTAGAATAGGGATTAATGTGAGAGTTCGAGTGTTAGATTATTTAATTTAGAACAATATAACGTATTAATTAAAGTGCTTTGGGATAATGATAAGTATATTTAAAAAGGAACTTTTGAAAGAATATAACTTATTAATTAGTTTAAATAAACTAAATTATTTTAAATATCTCAATTTTAATTTTCTCTAGAGATTGTAATTTGGATATAATATATTAATTAATGTAAGTTGGAAAATAACAAGTAAATTTAAAAAAGGAACCTTCGAATTGGCATAACCTATTAATTACTTTAAATAAGCTAAATAATTTTAAATATCTTTATAAATTTCAAGTTTTTTTGTTTGTGAGATGGAATTTGCGCATTATAGATGGATGTATAATATGAATCATCCGAATTGTATAGGGTTGCGGGATGGATTTATAGAAGGGTTCGCTAGCTTTATTGCTAAGGCAAAAACAGTTAATGATATTCTTATTGAAGGGGCGATTAAGTGTCCATGTGTCAAATGCAAGTGTCTTAAATTGTTGAGGTCCGATATTGTTACTGTTCATTTGTATAAGAAGGGGTTTATGAAAAATTATTATGTGTGGACTGTGCATGGGGAGAGTCATGCTAGTATAGATGATGTTCATTTTCAAAACTCATATGGTGGTGAAGAAGGTAGTCCCATAGCGGAGAATATTAATGCTGAAAATTCTAGATTTAATGAAATGATGAGGGATGCTTTTGAGATGTTCCTTAGGGCTCAATCCGAACCAAATGATGAGGCTAAGAGTTTCTTCAAATATTTAGAGGAAGCTAGTTGTGCGCTTTATGAAGGCGTAGCGCATTCCAGGTTGTCTGTTGCCGTTAGATTACTAAGTATTAAATCGGATAATTCTATTTCTTAAGGGGGCATGGATTCTATCATTGGCCTAATGAATGAACTTAATCCGACAAAGATTGACCTGTCCAAAGATTTTTACACGACAAAGAAATTGGTTTCCAAGTTGGGTCTTTCATCGAAGAAGATTGATTGTTGTGAGAAAGGTTGCATGTTATTCTATAAGGATGATGCAGCTTCAGAAAATTTCAAATTTTGTAACCAGCCGTTTTACAAAGAAGTCACAAATGCTAAACAGAAGTAGGTTCCAGTGAAGGCGATGCACTACTTACCCTTTACACCAAGGTTAATGAGGTTGTATGCATCAACGAATTCCGCTCCTCATATGAGATGGCATTATGAACATAGAAGCCCAGTGATGTGCTATGTCATCCGTCAGATGGAGAAGCGTGGAAGCATTTTGATAGGGTGTTCCCAGACTTTGGCGGTGAACCGAAAAATATTTGGCTGAGATTATGTGCTGATGGATTCACTCCATATGCAGTGTCTGCTGCACCATATTCATGTTGGCCAGTATTTGTTACGCCGTATAATCTGCTGCCTGAATTGTGTATGACAAGTCAATATTTGTTTCTAACTTGTATTGTTTCGGGTCCACGCAATCCAAAAATATTTGATTGAATAATACATGCAAATCCTAATTGATGAGTTGAAGTTATTATGGCATGAAGGTGTGGAAACATATGATGTATCAACTAAGCAAAACTTCAAACTCCGTGCTTCTTTGATGTGGACTATAAATGATTTTTCTGCTTATGGAATGATGTCCGGGTGGTCAACTGCCGGAAAGTTAGCTTGTCCGGCTTGTATGGAAGACAGAAAGGCATTTACTTTGAAACATGGAGGCAAGAACACATGGTTTGACTGTCATTGCCGCTTCTTGCTAACGGATCATGAGTTTAGGAGAAATACTAGTGCATTTTTCAAGAACAAAACTGATTATGAGGAGCCACCGCATGTCTTGTCGCCTGAAGAGATTTGGAACAAAGTTAGAGATCTACCTAAGGTAACAGGTTATCTATTGCCTAATAAGATACCAAGGTATGGTGCAATACACAACTGGACAAAATAGAGCATTTTTTGGGAGTTACCTTACTGGAAGCACAATCTTCTTCGGCATAATCTTGATGTCATGCATATCGAGAAGAACTTTTTTGATAACTTGTTTAATACTGTGATGGATGTAAGCAACAAGACAAAAGATTACTTAAAGCCCAGGATGGATTTGAAAGAATATAGTTGGCGGGCTGAGTTGCACTTGACGTACTTGAACAACAAGATTAAGAAGCCTAAGGTTAGTTACACATTCACTTTGGATGAAAGAAGAGAGATTTGTGATTGGGTTAATAATTTGAGGATACATGATGGGTATGCATCAAACTTATCTAGGTGTGTTGACATGAAAGAAGGGAAGTTGACGTCTATGAAAAGCCACGATTGTCATATTTTCATAGAATCTTTGATGCCTATTGTATTCACTGCTTTACCTGATAGAATATGGAAGCCATTACAGAGATATGCTTATTTTTCAAGGAGTTGTGCTCTAGCACATTGAGGGCGGAGAACCTAGCTTACATGGACAGTAACATTCACTTAACTTTAAACAAGTTGGAAAAAAAATTTCCGCTTGATTTTTTCGATGTCATGGAACATCTTCCAATTCACCTTGCACAAGAGGCACAGCTAGGAGGACCAGTTCAATATAGATGGATGTATCCCTTCGAGAGGTAATTATCTTTAATCATTAATCCTTATGTATTTTATTTTAATATTATTTCATCTCAAAATCGTGCTACGCAGGATGATTGGCAAATGTAAGAGGACCACCCTCACATGATGATGGTGGCAATACCGATCCATTGGCACCACCTTTTTCCATATTCAATCAACCTAGAAAAGGCGCTCCAAAATGTAGTCCAATACGATTTTTGACTAAGATGGAGCTAAAGTCAGCTATAACACATGTTTTACTAAATCATCCCAAAGTCCAACCTTATTATACATAAGTGTACATGTATATTACCGACTTATATTCAATCTCAGTTATCAATCATTTTAAATAATAAAAAACTTTAAATCTGTCGAACAGTTGGTTTGTGGGTACATATGGGCATGAGCATGTTTATCCTAAGTTTTCAAAATTGTTTAAAACACTTTGTAAGTATTAGCGAAGTTTCTTCCAATGCAAATTATTATTAGGTGTACGTACTTTTTAATTTCTAATTAACTGTTATATATTGGGTTCGATCTAGGTTCATAATTCAGATAATGGCGTAAATTGATCAATTTTTGTGTGACATTGCTTGGGGACCTAGCCCTAAGGTCAGAATGATGTCTAAGTACTCCATCAATAGGTACAAGTTTCATACAGAAGAATGGTCCAAGGGCAAAAAACTAATAATAGTAGCGTGAGCGTGAAAGCTGATGATGATGTTGCTTATTATGGTATGCTTCAACATATATTAAAACTCGAGTATTGTGTTGGTTGGCCGAAGAAAAAGTTGGTACTCTTTCAATGTAAATGGTATGATCCAACACCTACTAGAGGTACAAAGGTGCATCTGTGATGAGGATTGAGTTGTTTGTGTGTTTTATGACTTGTTTGATTTCTTATGTTATTCCTTACGTTATTATTTTATTTTTATATCTTGTTGGACTTTTCTTTTTTTAATTGTTATAATATGTAGAAGAATTGATTTATATTATTACCTGTTGATATTTTTATTAGTATATTTTATTTTACTTAATTTGCACAGATGGTTTCTAAGGGCAAAGAACTGAAAAAATCTAAGAAGAAAAAAATACTTTTCCATCCACGAGTTATCACATTTCTCCACACATGCCTAGGAGGAGCCCTCCCCCTAGTTTTCCTTGTCCTTCTCAGTCGACGATTGCATTCACCTGAGTTTTTAGAGTTCGTCCCCCCTCCCTCCCCCCTCGGCTAGCACAGTACAGTATTATTCCATGCCAACCCAGGGTGGTTCAGCCTCAGCCTCAGCCTCCAATACTATTAATTTTATGCTCATGCCTAATTTTCCACCTTTGAGTCCTCGTTTCCCTGCTAGTCAGCATGATGGCTCACTATTGATTCCATCTTAGGGCGGGCATGATGGTTCATATTTTGTGCCTCCATCATCGTCCACTTTATTATCATCTCCATCATCATCTACTCCTAGTATTTCTAGGCTTGATATTGGAGGATCTCAGGTGGCTGCATCCCCATCTACTAGTGCTGCTTCAGTTGCTCCTTCGCGGAGACTGTATGCTGCTAGGACTGTAGAGTACGATCATATGTATCGAATTATCATACCCATGGAGACGGGTAATTAATTCTTTAGTATTAAATTATTAGAATAAAGATCTACATACATTTAACGGATATTTATTTTACATATAATTCAGGTTTTTGCCATCCTTTCAGGCCACACATATGGTTGTGGAAGCTATGAAGCCATTTTTCCATGAGCCGTGGAATTCCTGGAAAGAGATTTCATACCAAATCAGATTGAATATGTGGTTTCAATTTAAGGTACGAGTAAATATAATTTATATTTATTGCGTTCGTCTAACATTTATTTTATTTGCAGACTAAGTGTAACGACCCAACCGGTCATTTTGCTTCCTAGATCCTCCTTCCCCTAAATAAGACTCCCTATATTTTCTCTTACTATTTTATGGCTTTGGGGGATGGTTAGCTCGGGATATGGAAGGGTTCGGGTCGAAATCGAAACACTAGGTTCCTTAGTTTGGCTTTAAAAGGCTAAGTTTGACTTTGGTCAACATTTTAAGTAAACGACCTCGGAACCGGGATTTTAAGGTTCCAATATGTTTGTATGATAATTTTGAACTTGGGCGTATGTCCGGATCGGATTTTGGATGACCCGGGAGCGATCAGGTGCTCAATGTTGAAAGTTGGTTTATTGAAGGCTTAAAAATTTCTTTAAACTCGATTTGGAGTAGGTTTTGGTGTTATCGAGGTCCGTTTGGGATTCCAAGCCTAGAAATAGTTCTGTATGGTGATTTAAGACTTGCATGCAAAATTTGGTGTCATTCCGAGTAGTTTAGGTATGCTTCGGCGCGTTCGGAGCAAGTTAGAAGAACTTGAAGTTTATAAGTTGATGCGATTTGGTTTGGAGTGTAATTCTTAGTTTTGGTGTTGTTTCCTCGTTCTGAGGGTTTGATCAAGTCTGTCTCTTGTTTACGAACTTGTTGGTATGTTTGGACAAGGCCTCGGGTGCAATCCGGACGATGCACGTATCGAGTTAGGACTCAAAAGGGTTGTTGGTGCACCAGTTCTAGTGTGCCTGCACCTGCGAGCTTATTGCTGCAGGTGCGAGCCCGCAGAAGCGAGCTTGTGGCCGCAAAAGATGCTTTGGGGCATTTGGCAGAGGCCGTAGAAGCGGAGAAGCACGCACAGAAGCGGTCTCGCTTCTGCGAGGACTAGCACGCAGGTGCGATTGGACCGCAGAAGCGCTTGACCATCCATAGAAGCGGGACCGCAGAAGCGGTGACGCGTCCGTAAAAGTGGAGCTTTCTCCTAAGAAGCGGTGTGGCAGATGCGGCCCAGTGACCGCAGATGCAAAAGTCCCGGAGGTCGAAGGCTTCATTTATTACGGGACTTAAGCCATTTCTAACCCATTTCTCTCACCTTTTGGGTGATTTTGGAGCTTCTTGAGAGGGGTTTTCACGGAGGTAAGTAATTTCTATCCAATGTGAGTTAAATACATCGATTACGGGTAGGTTTTAAAATGTAAATTTGTGAAAATCATGGGTTTAGATGAATAACTGTAGGTTTTGATAAAAATGGGATTTACAAACGAAAATGGTTATGGGATTGAGTGAAAATTATATAATTGAGTTCATGAGGTTATGGGTAACAACTTTCTTTGAAAATTTTCGGAATCTGGGCATGTGGGCCCGGGGGTGAATTTTAAGAATCTTTCGATATGGGTTGGGTAATTATTTTAATAGTTAAATTATGAACTCTGGAACCTATATTGATTTATTTATACAATATTTGACTAGTTTCGAATTCTTCGGCACCGAGTTAAGGCTTTAGAGCGAATTTGAGACCGGAAAGCGAGCTTTGAGACGAGGTAAGTCTCTTGCCTAACCTTGTAAGAGGGAACTCATCCCCTTAGGTATATTTTTGTTGTAAATTACTTGTGTGGGGAGCTACGTGCGCACTAGGTGATAAGATTACATGCATAGCTATATATTCCATGTGATGTCCGTGTAGTCTTAGATCTACATCATGCTTTGATTACACTATTATGTTGATTACGCTTATTAATTATCCTAAATAAAACCGGAATTTAAGGATTTTTAGATTTAAAATCCCCAGTTTGGATTTCGTATGTTTGGGGAGGATTGAACAAATTTTATAATAACCTTGAGAAATCTATGTCCACTCGTGTCGCAAGTATTTCTGTGAGCGAGGTAAATTCTCTACTCTCATGGGAGCGAGTCGTTCGCCTCGGCAGGTTAATAGATGAATCTATGGTTCGTGTTGTTCGACCCTCGACAGTGCACAATATATTTCTGGATCGGGGCGTACGACCTCGGCATATCGTGCGTGATAATACTCGGAGCCTAATTTTTACTTGATATTAATTTATGGCTTGAGCGATTATAATTATTTAAATGACAAGAATTGACTCTGAATTTGTTGATAGTGAAAGAATTATTATTCTCTTCTTGTTACTGAGTTGTATTAATTATTTTTCATAATCCATGCTTATTTATAATTCCTACATTTTATTGTTAGCCAATAGTAAGTGTCGAAGTCGACCTCTCGTCACTACTTCTTCGAGGTTAGACTTGATACTTACTGAGTACATGTTATTTATGTAGTCATGCTACACTTCTGCATTAACCGTGCAGGTTCTGAGGCAGGTGCATCCGGTAGTTACCCCGGCGCACACCCCTGATACTCCGAGACTGAGCGATGAGCTACCGTCCAAGCCGTTTTGCAGCACCCGAAGTCTTTCTTTTCTGTTTTACTTTCTGTCTACTTTATTTCGGACAGTAGTTTAGAGTTTTGTATATTTTACTAGTAGCTCATATACTTGTGATACCGGGTCTTGGCACACACACTAATAGACTTTATGGTTTTGGAATTATTACTATTGTTATGATTGCACTTAGCTGCTTTCATCTTATTTATTTAAATTTGCTATATCATAACCTTTTAATTAATGGAATTTAATTACTTGAAAACTTATTAAAAGGAGTAATCATGTGGTTAGTTCACTGTTCGCTTGCCTAGCGGCGGAGCTGAGCGCCATCGTGGCCCATAGGAGAATTGGGTCGTGACACTAATTGTATATGGCAACCTCAGCATGAAAATCTGATGAATGAAAATTTCAAGAAGAGAGCTCAGAAAATGATTAAAGATACTCACTTTGTTGCTCGGAAAGGTGGGAGCAGGCCTTTGTGGTTACGTGAAGATATCTGATCTCAACTATTGGCGAAGTGGAATACCGAAGAATGGAAGCAGAGGAGCGAAAAGGCGAGGGCAAACAAAGCCTCCAGTAAGGGTGGCTCATTGCACACTGAAGATTCAATTAATTTTGCCGCCCATCGATTGAGATTGGTAAGTTATTTATAAAATTTTACTTAGCTTTACTTATATGAGATTCAAGTAATAAACTCATATTTTTTATTTTGAAAGGAAAAGGCACATGGGGGAGATGTGTCTCATGCTACTGTCTTTGAGGAGACACATAAGAAGAAGAAGGAGGATGGTACAAAAGAAGCATGGGTTGAACCGCGTGCATCGGCGATATATATAAGATTCTAACAATACTACCTTCATTCTTGGTTAAGATTAATCCATTTATATAATGTTTGTCAACAATATTTTAGGAAGGGTGTCACAGAAGAATGGAGGAGTGCCAACAAACTCAGCCCGATTCTCAGCCGACACCCGAAGATATGACTTCGATATGGACACAGGTAGCCAGTGGAGTAAATAAAGGTAGAGTCTACTGACTTGGAGCGCAGCCGTCATGCAGTCGTCCAGCCGTATTATTTAGTGGTGTTTCCTCTTCACCCGAAGAAAATTAGAAAATGCGGAAGCAAATTGATTAATTATCTCAACAATGGAATAGTGCTCAAGAAACAATAAGTATGATATGGACATTCGTGGCAAACCATGGAAACAAACGTACAATGGAAGAATCTAACAATGAGGAGACTGGAACTAATAATGATCGGCAATACTAATTTTGAATGTAATATGATTTTAGACTTTATTGGTTTCGGCTTGGTTGGTTTTACACTTGGATTATGTGTTTTAGACATGAATATCATTCGGTAGAAGTTGTTATACTTTAATGTGTTTTAATAAATATGTTTACACTTGTTTGAAAGTGTTGTATAGTTTGGTAGTTTAATAATTGATGTTTTGTGTTCAATTGTTTGAGCAATTGTGACACATATTCGGTTGGTTGAATGATTGGTTTTGAATTGCAGGTGGTGTAGCTTAAAAAGCAATAGAATTCTGTTGAAAAAAAATCAGATTTTTCGACTGATTTCCGACTAATTTGGTCGGAAAACTTAACTGGGAATTCCCAGATTTACGACTGAAGTGGTCGGAAAAATTAATTATTATTAATTAATTTTAATTTTTTCGACCGATTTGGTCGAAAATTATGAATTTAATTTAAATTAATTATTAAAATTACCGAGCAAAACGGTAGGAACTGTCAAAAAATTATTAATATTTATTTTTAAATGTGCGACAAATTCAGTCGCAAAATTCAAATTCAGCCGGTCACCCAGTTTTTTCTTCTATGCGACTGTTTTGGTCACAAATTTTCGACCGTTTTGGTCAAAATATTTTGCGACAATCTATTATTCTGACCACGTATTTCCGTCGGAAGTAAGTGATTTCCGACCGATTTAAGACGAAAATGGTGGTCGGAAAATTAACATTTTCTAGTAGTGGTTAGTGGTTTGGACATCCCAAGATTGGAGAATTTGCTGTTAGTGAGGTAAGTGAGACTTTAAGCTTTGATATTTGCTTTTCTAGAATCTTTTTTTTATTTTTTTTTAAAATAAAGTCCACTAGGAAGCATGCATAGTATTAATTTTCATAGATATATCATAAAGTACAGAAATGGAGGGGGATATAAACCTTACCTCCCAATAGAAAATGTGTACACTCATGGTCGTCCAAACTTGACGACCAAGTGTGCTTAAACAACTATGACGGGTTAGACCTATAATGATGTGATAATTTTTCTATCTTATAGAGTCGATAAGCAATCATATTTACAAAAACAGTTTGAAGTGAATCTAGGTCAACTATACAAAAAAAGTACATGTGTTCCTAAATCTACTAAATAAGTATTTTGAAATAGTATCCTCCCTGTGCAATAGGATCTATTTCCAGCAAAAAATGAAAATCTTCTAAGTAATGTGCCATATAACAAAAGGTGGCAATCTTCAACTTTATTTTAGCATTGAAGAAAGCAAAATTGAAGATGGCTAGCAAAAGGGGGCCATGTAACTAGAGAGTGGTACTCGTGTGTGCTACATGTGTTATCTGATGGATGTGATTCCTTCCGAGTATGCAGCCATACTAGTATGACTGGCTTGGCTGATGTGCTTTTGAGGCTGCTGCATTCCTTAAAGTCTTCGTGTGTATGTGTGTGCTACTTCTGTTGAGTGCCTTGTGTTTCTGTGTGTTGTGGCTCCTGCTGGAGAGAAGAGTGTCTATCCCTCTTGTTGTTGCTGCTGCTGTTGTTGCTACTGTTGCTGGTGTTGTTGCTGTTGCTGTTGCTGCTGCTGCTATTGCTGCCGTTGCTGCTGTTGCTGTAGATGGTATTGCTGCTGCTGCTGTGGAGCTGAGTGTTAACTGCCTGATGCTTGTGAGAGTATTACATTATGTTGATCCTATGAGCAAAAATATGGAGGGGGTTCCATAGTACTTGCTGCAATTGCAATAGAATGAGCACTAAAAGTGCTAATACCACACATTGCAATTGTAGCAATGACCTGAGCCTATCCAGATTGTCTGCTCTTTGTGTTTCTGTAGCTGGATTCTGCTGTGCTTCTATGGTTTTTGGCTGCTGTTGAGTTAGTGCTTGTCTTCTGCTGCTGCTGTTACTATTACTGGAAGTTTGTGTGTTGTCTAGCTTGTGTGTATGGGAAGGCTGCACTTGTGTTTCTGTGGTTTGCAGCTTCTGCTGAGATGATGAGTGTCTGTCCATCTTGCTGTTGTTGCTGCTGTTGCTGTTGCTACTGCTGCTGTTGTTGCAGATGTTGCTACTGTTGCTGTTGCTGTTGCTGCTGTTGCTGTTGCAGCTGCTGCTGTTGCTGCTGCTGGTATTCCTGTTGCTGTTGCTACTGTGGAGCTGAGTGTTAACTGCCTGATGCTTGTGAGAGTACACACATTGCAATTGTAGCAATGACCTGAACCTTTCCAGACTGTCTGCTTTTTGCTAAAATCTGTTTTGAAAATGTATTTCGTCTGCCTAGTCCATGTGTTGGGACAAGCGTGCGCTTGGTAGAATCGATGGTCTTTAACTAGTCACGAATATATTATTTTACGGAAAAAACTACTATAATTATTTTATAATTTGTGTTAATGGTATGATACAGTTGTGAGCCATGATATTGATTTTCATAGTTTGATACGGATGTGAGCCATGATGTTGGTTTTGATGGTTTGATACGGCTATGAGCCATGATGTTTGGGCATTGTGTATGCTTTTGTACATCACTGGAGCATTATGTATGCTTATTGATATATTTGGGGTATTGTGTATGCTTCAGTGAGCATTGTGTATGCTCTCACTACTAGAAATTCAGCAAAAACCGACCGATTTTGGTCGGTCAAAAAACCAGCCTAAAAACCGATCGAAGTAGGTTGATTTTTCAAAATATTTTATTTTTTTAATTTTTTTTTTTTTACGAAACTGACCAACTTTGGTCGGTTTTCTTTGGCGCAAAAATAAGAAAAACTATTTTTGAGTCCCGCGAAATTTATTTTTCAAGAAACCGACCAAATTTGGTCGGTTTTTCATTTAAAAATTAAAATTAATATTAAAAATACTGAAATCGTTCGGTTAATTCGGCTAATCATTTTTAAAAACGGACCTAATTCGATTGGTAATTTTATCTTTTAATAAAATCGACCGACATCGGTCGGTTATTTTTGTGCGAAAATACAATTAAAGAGTACAAATAACATAAAAGACAGTCTTAAAATAAAATGCACCAATGGTCTAATGGTAGAATAGTATCCTGCCATAGTACAGACCCGGTTCGATTCCCGGATGGTGCATTTTTTTATTAGATAATTAAAATACCGACTAACTTAGGTCGGTTTTTTCGGTATTTTTTTTTTTGAATTTAATTGATCAGCCGAAATCGGTCGGAAAATACCGATCAAAGTCGATTGGTTAGCTCTACCGACGTTACGAATACCGACCGCCATGAATCGGTCGGTTTTCAGTCGATTTTTGCCAATTACCGACCAACATCGGTCAGTTTTGGCGGTTGGTTTTTTTCGTTATTTTGGTAGTGTCTGTTACATTTTGCGGCATTGTGGTGCCGTTGTGGACTCGTAGGGGTGTTAGTTAATTTTTTTTACTACAGTTATGATAAGTCCTTAGTGTGAATTATGTTGAGATATAAAGTGTTTCCTGTTAAATATTGGTTTAAACTTTATTGAGTATTATATTGTGAAATAATTTTTGGTTCATATTATTTATGTGATTGCGGTGAGTTTGTATTTTCTAGCATTTGTTCCAGGGAAATTCAAAGTAGCGGGTCGAAGATCTTACTGGGTTATATTCACGTATAAATCTCTCCTTACCTGCATGTCCATGCAAATACGATCGGTCACATCAGAGTTAGTAACTGACGAGTTCGCTAGAGTAAAAGATTTCATCATTTACTTATATGATGTATTTATTTTGGAATTTACATACCCGAACTTGAGTCTTGTAATTCTCTTAAATGCTCTATGGTCTAGCTAGCGTGTAATTTGGCTAGAGTATTGTTCCTCAATTTCAGTTATTATTATTCATAAATATTTATAGAATAATTTGGATCATTAATCATTCACATTTAATTATTAAAACATTAGAACTTGTGTTTATTTCGGTGAGTCTTGAATAAATGCTAAATGTATGGTTGAGCTGGTTTGTCTGACCAGTAGCGTTTATTTCGGTGAGTCTTAAACTTGCGTTTATTTCACCAACCATGTCTAGGAGGTATTTTGAGACGTGACACTAATTAATTTAGATTCGCGTCAATAGGACTATTAAAAAACAGAAGCACTCCCTTGAAACTTTTACATTTCGTGAACTCAAACAGATATCCAAGTTCCAACTTGATGAATGCTAGCTTGATTGTTTCAGCCAGCCGGCTCCGTGGAAGACCTAGCCCACTATGCTGGTTTATTACATGAAAGCATTATCTATTAGAGGCGAATTCAGGATTTAAACTTTATGAGTTTAATTTTTAAGGATTTTAATATTGAATACGTTATACTTTTAAATTATGGATTCATATTATTATTTTTATAATTTTAATAAATTTTTACATATAAATTTATACTCCGCATTAAAAATTATAAGTTGAATTGAATACGTCATTGGAATACTATATCCGCTCTGCTTAGCACTTCTTGATAGGCAAGTCCTAAATTACGAATCAAAATATTGTACGTCCGGCGATAGAGTGACAACATAGTACGATAATGCATATTGGCAACCAAGTAATAGTTAAATATGCTAAATCTTAGTTAGATACTTAGATTATATACATTTCTGATCACTGTCCTTTAAAGATTCTCTCTGCATTTCATTTGTTCGGATTGATTCTAATGTCAACGCTAACTCTTGGGCACTTGCGTCCAACTTTTTAGTAAAACTATACTATGCAAAAACTTTGTTACTTTAATTTCTACAAGGAGTCGATCGGCCTGCAAAAACTTTGTTACTTTAATTTCTACAAGGAGTCGATCAGCCGACTAGTAATAAAAGTTAACTCTGTTTGGATGCTTTGAACTGTAAATATCCTTTTCTCAATAGCTATGAAAAGAAACTACAAAACCTAATACTTAGTTTCTACTCCTTTTTTTGTCGTTTCCTTTTGGGTTAGGAAGTTTGGCTTAGGCTTCATAGTTAACTTACCAATTGACTCAGATTTAAGTGATTAGTGATCACGCCCAACTATACTTCCTAAAAGGTCTAGCGGTCATTGTAAATATAATTTGGTTTATAAGTTTGAAGTCGAATTCCATACGGAATTAACCTATTAATTACAATTACTAGTTTCACAAAAATTCAAGTACTCGATCTTCAGAAATATCAAATAATAGTTTGAGTGTTTACTAACTAAGAACAAAGTATTCAAAAAGATATAATTTTATTATTAACAAAGCAAATGTTTAGACAAGGTAGGAAAAGTCTAGGATTTTGATTTTTTCTATTGTCGGAATCTCCCCCGTTACGTTTACTATAAATTCACCCAAGTATTCTCTCCCGATCGTGAGTACTTTGAGTGTCGTAGCTCTCTGTCGAGCAACTACCACAATTTACTAGACGTATTCTATCGAACTACGCTAGCTGACACTAATTCACCGCTCACTATGATTGCACCAAGGTTTCGTTATCTCTAATCCCGCCTTTAAACCCTCTGTATTGATCTCTCAAATGCGTTAGGTGTGGTGTTGTTCAACAACTACCTAAATGTGTATTCTCTCTCGACCAATACACACTAAATAGGCACAAGCAATTGAGAGCCCTTCAACCAACAGCAATAATAATATAGTTGAACTAGTAGAAACAAGTGAGGCTTGCTCAGTTGGTAAAAGCACTTTCACCCATGACCTTTAGGTCCTGGGTTCGAGTCACGCTAGAGGGAAAGTGTGAAAACACTATAGATCCTCCTAATTTGGGAGGAGTTTAAAAGAAAAAATAGTTGAACAAATAGAGAAAAACAAAGGGCAAATTTATATTAAACGCAGTGGAAAAATTATCCCTTCAATAGGTTTCATCAAACCCTTCTTGCCTCTCCAAAGTCTTCTCTCCATTCAAACCCTCACTTCACTGTCCGGGACTTTCCTCGTTTTTTCTGCCCCTGTCCCGGTCTGGCCAAGTGAACCTCGCTTCGCTATCCGGAACTTTTCTCTTCAGCTCTTTTTTCACCAAATTTTCTCCCATTTGATTCTTTTCCGCGCAAGTTTATCCCTAAAAATAAGAAACACATAATAAGCATATTTTTACTTCAAAAGTGATGTAAACTCCCGCAACTTACACATAAAATATCACACAAACACACTCAAAAAATACACTTTTCATCCTTTATCAGTTAGAATCTCCCATAGGAGATAATTTCTAGTAATTCTACGGCAGCTTGAACAAGAAACAGCTACTTCTAATAAAACATTTTTTTAAGGTAAATGAGAAGGAATTACATACTCTTAACAGTTTTAAAAGATTTATACTATCATTGTACTTTAACTTGTAATAACAGGGTCGCTTTACTATTATGAGAAGATCACTAATCAATTTTTACCATAAAAATTTATATATAAATTTTCATAAAAATGACCTAGTTGTATAAATATTTTTTATATTTTCCGTGCTTAAAACTTAAAGAGAGCCGCATAACTGTTTCGGCCATATCGTACATGACATACCTTTGACAAACAATCCTTATCTAAAACTCCAGAAAAAATAAATAAAATGCAATTTTAAAACCAAAAAGAAAGAAACTAAAGAGAGAAGAATCGTCAGCTCTACATTCACTTATATATATGCATCAACAAACTCCTCATGAAATAGAAATACATTTCATAAGCACTTGGAACAAAGTAATGGAGCTCAACCATTTCCTCTTATTCATCTTTTTCATTGTCTCTTTTCGATCATGTAGAGGTAATACATATATACACATTTCTATTAACTCTTTCTTCTAAACTCAATTAAGTATGTATATATATATATATATATATATATATATGTATATATATATATATATGTATATATATATATATATATATATATATGTATGTATTATCATCCTCTTTGTTGGAGATCCACTTTCTAGGGTTTAACTTGATTAATGTTGGAATCAAGATTTTAGTTTATGGATTATGATTCACTCTTTTTAATTTGCTTATTAAGTTCAATAGATTATTTATACATACTAAATAAATTCATAACTCAATTACAGGATTTGAACCAATACGGCGGGGTTCTAGCGAACCTATGACTATAATGGTGGCTCAGTTTGAAAGTGCAAGATGGGGTGAGTTGCCTTTTTTCGAAAATAAGTGATTTTCTTACTTATTTTCTGGTGTTTGGTTAGATAGCAGAAAATATATAATTTAGGCTGGGAGACGAAATATGTAAGGGTGGGAAGGGTGGTAGGTCGGGGTCTAGCGGCGGGTGTGGTAGGGGGAAGAGCGGGGTGGGGTTGGGTTGGGGAATAGGGTGAGAAAACTTGAAAATTGTTTTCCCTCCTTTTGGTAGGGAAATCATTTCCCTCTTATCCGAAAAAAATGAGTTCATGAATAAAATATTTTTCAAAATAATTAAGCCAATCAAACATGAAAAAAATTGAAAAACATTACCCAACACACCCTTAAAGTGTTTTAATAATCTTTTCTCAAAATTATCATATCTCAGTCTAATTTTTTCGTACTTCAATTTTGTCATATTTAAATTTTTCTAAGGCTAACATATTGCATATCTGTCCTTCAATATTTTCACAGCTGGAAATTCAAAACTCTTTCGAGAATATATAGGTGCAGAATCAACCTCAGTGAAGCTAACCGACGTACCAATAAACTCCAACGTCGAGTTCCATTTCATATTAGCATTTGCCATTGACTATGATTACGACAACTCAAAACCTTCACCTACAAATGGAAAATTCAACATTTTTTGGGGAAAAAATCACCTTAACCCTAAAGAAATAGCCTCAATAAAATCTCGTTACAAAAACGTAAAAATAGCTGTCAGTTTGGGAGGTGACACAGTTGGTAACAACAAGCACGTTTATTTTAAACCTAAGTCCATTAATTCTTGGGTTGATAACGCTGTCTCTTCGTTATCGTCTATGATCGAAGAGTACAACATCGATGGAATCGACATTGATTACGAACATTTTTCAGACACGAACACTAATATATTTGCAGAATGTATAGGACAACTCGTGACAAAACTAAAGAAAAATGGAAAAATACAATTTGCTTCAATTGCTCCGTTTGAAGATAGTGTTGTCCAAAGTCATTATATGACTTTATGGAAAAAACATGGGCAAGTTATTGACTATGTTAATTTCCAATTTTATGCGTATAACAAGATGGATGTGTCGGAATTTGTAAGGAATTTTAATGAACAAGCTTCGAATTATAAAGGAGGTCAGATTTTGGCTAGTTTTGTAAATAAAGGTGGTGGTTTGGGACCTAAAGATGGATTTTTTGAAGCTTGTAAAAAACTGAAAGGACAAGGGAAACTTGGTGGGATATTTGTATGGTGTGCAGATGAATCAACAAAAACTGGCTTCAAGTATGAGAAGATGTCTCAGAATTTATTAGCCTCTTCTTGATCAAGATTTGTGAACGAGTTGAATAAGAAAGTCTATAAGATCAGTTGAAATTTTTTCTTTTTTAATTTTTATTCAACAAAGTGTAAAGGAAAAAAAAAACGCAATCAACATTATTTGATCGTTTACAATGATTAAGTTTCCAGCGTTTTATCTTGATAAATCAGGTAGTTCAAGGTGTACATGTGATTATCTGAATATATAAAAGATTAGAGCAATTTTGCTTATTGCTAGAAGTCGGTACTTTGTACAAATCAATTATATGCATAGAAAGAAGGAGGAGGAGGAGACAGTAGCAAAGTGATTAAAATTTCAATGCATTAAAAATTGAGGCTATATCCTAAACAGCACCATCAAAGTGGCTACTTGATGTTATTTCTATAATAGTATTCCGAATAATTAATGCAAATTCGTGTAAATATTTGTACTTGAGCACGAAACTTGTATGATCCATAAAAATTCTATGAGTATGGTTTCTCCCAAAAAAGAAACAAACAAACGTCTTGGTCGACAGTTGGCGCTATGAATATACATAAGCTTTTCCAAAGGAGACTAATATAATAAAATATGGTCATCATTTCCTATTTTACTTATAATAAGTACTCCTAGTAAAAGATACATCATTAAACTAGTGTATGATGTTAAGTGCCTAGAAATCGATGAATGTATCTTATAATAGTAAATATCAAGAGATAAATTCTCGCATTAAACAAGATTCTCTCAAAGCGGAGGGATTTTTAATTTATAGACGCGCAAAACTTCTTCTTCAAGAAAAGGATTAGTCAAATATAATAGATATCTATACTATTTTTTTTTTAAAAAAAAAAACAAAATTAATTATGGTAAATTATTTTCTTTCTTACTGTATGGGTCAAAGTTTGTCTTTGGAATATTTAAGCCAAGATAATACTAAGAAAAGAATTCCAAGTCGTCACTTGTCGAGATGGCCCAAGAAGCAGCAAAGTCTGTGGTCAAAGAGTCACAAGAGCTGTAGTCAACAAGGGCCGTTATCAACAAGAGCCGTAGTCGAGGTGCCAACAAGGGACGAGGTCAAGTACTATTTACAGAGCTGTAACGACTAGTTTTCGAGATAGGACATTAAAGAGAATATTCTCTGTGCTTGTACTATTAGGGTTTCTTAGGAACATGTCCCATATAAATATATTAAAAGACAATGATAGGGGCATGTGATATACATTTATAAAGAACACACTTTGACTAAACGATTCGTCTCTCTCTCTTGCTAAGATACAAACACCAGCGTTTCACTAAGATTCTTGTCCATATTTCCATCAGATCCGAGAGTAACTCGAATATTCAAGGATTTGTCTATCATTCATCATTATCAGGGGAAACATACACCTATTCCATTCTTTATTGGGCGAGTCATTCCTCATATTTACTTAAATGTCATTTATTGCTATTCATTATTATTGAATGTTATATTATTGTTCCTGATTTCTAGAACATTTATTGTATATTATTGCCACCATCCTACCAGACCCACACGACATCTACTACTTTTTTAACAACCCAATCTAAGGATATTATTGTTAACTAAGATTAAACCTTGTTCACATAGATTTAATTATTTAAACCAAGATCTATATTTTTTGGTCAAACAATTTGGCACCGTCTGTGAGAATTTCTTAGTTAAACTTTTAGTTTCCTCTAGATCTACAACTAGCACAGGTTACTAACGTAAAAAAAAAACCCAAGACCTCCTTTCTTTGTGTACACAAAATCCTACATGGCAGGTAACCGAGAAGAAAGGACGAGAATAACGAGTGACCTCCTAACCATCCTCATGAATGTCATCAACTAAAGCTATGAAACGAAAGGTGAATACACGATGACCAGCGCGTCCCCTAGGCGAGATGGGTCACCGCCCCTACGCTGCAGCATAACAAACCTCGTGGTAAAGGAGCCTCCACATCAGCAGAGGATGGGACACCCCCATTTGTGAAAAAACTCCTCGAGTCGTGGCTAACGGACACGCTAATAAGATTCCTCAACAAGCCCGCTCCAAGTACGACTACAGAAACCGCGAGGACTTGCACGATACAGCAAACAAACAAGCACTGTAAACAACCCTTACCTCCAATGGCAGGTACAACTCACAATGTCATTGATAGTGCAGGTGACAACGCCCTAGCCGCCATTCTGAAAAGACTGGAAGAAATGAAAAATGAAAACAAGGCGCTTTGAGACCAGATGAAAGAGCATAAAGAACGGGTTGATAAGATACCGGGCGCTCCTAAGTTACTACCGAGAAGGGACGCTGGCCGGTTCGTCGAGCAGCTGTACAGTGACGATGCCGTCCCGCATGCCATACCAAAGACCTTCAAAATGCCGTCCTACCTCAGGATATACAACAACACGACTGACCCTGAAGATCACGTGACTCATTATGTCACCGCCATGAAAAGCGATGACCTTGCCAAAGAACAAGTATCCTCCATTTTGCTGAAACAATTTGGAAAAACCCTCACGGGAGGAGCATTGACATGGTGCTCACAGCTACCATCTTGCTCCATAGAAACCTTTAAAGAAAAGGTCAATAAATTTATAATCGCTCATGCCAGACCCAAGAAGGCCGAGGCAAGAGTAAACGACAAATTCGCCGTCAAGCAGTACTTGGGAGAGGGGCTAAGGGACTTCCTCACCCGGTTCAACTGAGTAAGGATGACTCTACCAAACGTATCCCAGGGTATGGCAGTCGCAGCCTTCCATCACGGGCTGAGTAGAGATGGTTCGAGAGCAACCATAAAATTGTCGAGTCAGCTGATGAAGTATCCCCTAACCACTTGGGACAAAATCCGTAGTGCCTATTGCGTCGAGGTCCGTGCAGATGAGAACAATCTCAACGGGCCAACTCACGACTAACCTCACTACAAGTTGAATCTAGAAAAGATCAAAGAGACAGCGCCTGAAGAGATCATCCAATTCTGCGACCTAACAGGGAATGACATCAACCGTATATCAGGAGGGCCGCTACGCCTCCCTGCGCCACGAAGACGGACCATCTAGGCCAAGGATGGGAACTCATCGGAACGAAAGAGGTATGCCTCCCTTATTATCTACTCACAATTTTTGTGTATCACCTACAAAGATAGTCTATGCCCTAGAGAAGCTCGGAACGAAAGTGAAGTGGCCGCCGAAGATGAGATCGGACCCGAACACCAGGAAGTCCGACGCCTTTTGTGAGTTCTACCAGGAACGAGGGCACAAAACCAAAGATTGAATCGCCCTCAGGCAAGAAGTTGTAAACATGTGGTGACACGGGCACCTCAAAGAGCTGCTAAGAGACAAGGGAAGGACCAATTTCGCCAGAGGAATCGAACACCAAGGACCGCCAAAGCCACCCTCACCCGCTCGCACCATCAACATGATTATCGACAGCGATGATGATGCCTCTATCAACAACGTGAAGTTCACCACTACCCACAAACTCAAGCGATTTATCACCCCGCAAACTGTATGACGAACTCGAAGAAACTATCATCTTCGACAAGTCAAATGCCGACTTTGACTTTTTCTCATAATGACGCCCTCGTTGTTACTTTACAAATTTTAGATATCGATGTTAAACGCATAATGGTAGATGACAGGAGCAGAGCGTGCATTATCCATCACCGAGTATTTTCCCAAATGAGACTCGAAGATAAGATGGTATCGCGCTGCATCACGCTAACTGATTTTAACAATGCAGTTGAACGGACATCCGAGGAAATCAAACTCCCTGTTATGGCCGGTGGCGTAACTCTAGAAGCAACGTTCCACATCATGGACTAGGCCACTGCGTAAAACACCATAGTAGGTCAACCGTGGATACATCCCATGAAAGTCGTCCCCTCCAGCTTATACCAAATAATTAAATTCCTAACTCCATGGGGGATTTTCAGTATACGCGAAGAACAGGGCACATCACGAGAAGGATACTACATCGCCTTAGGCAACACGGCCACCCAACAAAGAAAAGACAAAGAAAAAGAGGCATAGTAATCAACAAGGTCGAGGTCGGAGCAAGAGGAGAAATAGGACGTCATCAAGGACCCTGATACGGTCGAAGCTGCTAGGTCGACCATAGAAGACCTGGACCCCATCCAATTGGATCTCAACGACCATAGCAAGAAAGTTTATATCGACTGCAAGCTTCAAGAACCACGTAAATTGGGTCAATTCTTAACAGCTAATGCAGATTTTGTTTGCTTTCAGCCGTGTAGATATGTCGGGCATCCCAAAGGAAATTGCCAGGCACAAATTAAACGTCGGACCATTCCACCCCAGTGAGACAGGTCAGATGTAAATTCAACTCCACAATTAATGATGCAGTGCGCGATGAGGTGGAAAAATTTCTAGAAAATGGTTCCATCAGGGAATCGAAGTACCCCGAGTGGGTCGCCAAAATAGTGATGGTCAAAAAGAAGAATGGAAAATGGCAAATGTGCATAGATTTCACATATTTGAACAAAGCATGCCCGATGGATTCGTTCATGTTGCCTCATATCGACCAACTCATCGATGCAACGGCGGGAGCTATTAAGTTTCTTGGACGCTTACTCAGGCTATAATCAAATCCTCATGGCAGAAGAAGATCAGGAAAAAATCACGTTCATCACCCACCAAGGAACATATTGATACAGGGTCATGCCTTTTGGACTAAAGAACGCCAGGATACTTATCAAAGGTTGGTGACAAGGATGTTCAAAGATCAGCTCGGCAAAACAATGGAGGTATATATAGATGACATGCTAGTCAAGTCCAAAAGGGGAGAAGATCACATCGATCATTTGAACACTTTCAACATACTCAGGCGGTACGGAATGAAGTTGAACCCGTAGAAATGTGCATTCGGTGTAGCCTCGGGAAAGTTCTTAGGTTTTCTGGTATCATAACGAGGCTTTGATGTCAACCCATACCAAATCAAAGCCTTTGAAGGGATACCGGTCGCATCGCCACCCTATCAAGTTTCATCTCGCGGTCATCGGATAGGTGCCATAAATTCTTTTTGGCATACTCAAGAAAGACAACGGCCTCGAATGGACTTCCGAGTGTGTTAAGGCTCTGCGAGAACTAAAAGCATACCTGTCATCTCTGCTTTTACTTTCAAAACTCGAGCCTGGTGAGCGTCTCCTCGTCTATCTAGCCGTATTCGAGGTAGCTATAACTGCAGTCTTAATTCGATAAAACAAAGGTACGCAATCTCTCATCTATTATATTAGCAAAACACTCGTCGGCGCCAAGACGAGGTGTACCCACACCTCAAAAAATTGGCTCTTGCCTTAGTCGTAGCTTCACGGAAGCTTAGACCATATTTCCAATGTCACCCCATTTCGGTCGTTACGACCTTCCCCCTCAGAAGCATTTTACATAAACCCGAACGATCAGGAAGGCTAGCCAAATGGACCATCGAGCTAAGTGAACACGATATCACGTATCAGTTGCGAACGGGGATAAAGCCACAAGTGCTCGCCGACTTCATAGCTGACTTCAGCGCAAAAATAATGCCTGAAGTCGAACGGGAAGCTGTCCAAACCTCCTTCCGAACACAAGACCTCTGGGTCCTATACACCGATGGCGTATCCAACGCATCAGGGTTCATACTAGGACTCGTACTCGAAGTCCCAACAGGCGAAGTGATTTGCCAGTCCATAAGGTGCTCGGATATGACTAAAAATGACGTCGAGTATCAGGCCATAATTGTAGGTCTAAGATTAGCACTCAAATATGGAGCAAAACGGTTGAAACTACGCTGCGATTCCCATCTCGTAATCAATCAAGTCACCGGGACTTTCCAAATCAAGGAACAAAGATCGCAAAAATACTAGACTGAAATCTGCAAGATACTGCCTGAGTTCAACGAATGTCAGCTCGACCAAATCCCACGAGCACAGAATGTCGAGGCAGATGGCCTCGCCAAACTAGTCGCATCCACCAAAAGCATTACAACCGGAGACAAAAATGTGTTCCATCTCCTCAACACATCACTAGATCAAGTCGAGGTAAGAACCATAAACTTAACTTGGGACTGGCGAAATTGTATTGTCGCATACCTGCAGGACAACACACTCTCTAGCGACAAAAAAAAAGCTAAGAAATTAAGAATCCAAGCGGTCAGGTACAGTATGCTCCACAGCAATCTGTACAAGAGGAATTACGGCGACCCTCTAGTGAAGTGCTATGGGCCCAAAACAAACTCAGCGTGTCTTTGAAGAAGTTCACGAAGTCCATTGGCGGGGCTCACTCCAACAACTGGGCATGGTCAGATGCCTTACATGGGTAGGATATAACTGGCCCACCGTGAAAAAAGATGTTATGAACTTTGCAAAGAGATGTGAGGAGTGCCAAAGTACACTCCAATGATTCATCAAGCATGCGAACATCTCCGCTCAGTCACATCCCCTTGGCCATTCATCAAATGGAGAATGGACATCGTGGGCCCCCTACCAGCAGGCGAGGTAAAGTACGATTCCTTTTGGTTTTAACTAACTATTTCTCTAAGTGGGTGGAAGCAACGGGAAAAGGAAGTAATCACCTTTATATGGAGAAACATCATCTGCCGATTCGGCCTTCCCAAAGAAATATGCTCTGACAACAGACCCAAGTTCACAGGAAAGAAAGCCGTCGAATTCTTCAAGAAATGGCATATTAAGAGGATACTCTCGACCGTGTATCACCCCGCTGATGACGGACAAGCAGATTCCTCCAACAATTCAATACTAAACATCATGAAAAAGAAGCTCGAAGACCCAAAGGGACTATGGCCGGAAGTACTACAAGAAATATTTTGGGCCTATCGAACAACTCTGAAAACAAACATAGGAGAGACGCTCTACTCTTTGGTCTATGGGATCGAGACAGTTATACCAGTCGAGGTCGAAGAACCCAGCCTAAGGTACTACCATGAGGAGCGGCACGAGTAACAACGAGAGCAGAAGGCAGGAACTCGACAAAGTCAACGAACGAAGAGATATGGCCTACATAAGAATGGTCACCCAAAAACAATAAGCAAAACGCTATTACAACAAGAAAGCAAAGGTTAGGCCGCTTAAAGTGGGGGACTACGTACTGAAAGCTAAAACTCAAGCGAGCAAAGATCCTAGGGAAGGCAAGCTGAGAACAAATTGGGATGGTCCATATAAAATGAGAACAAATTGGAACGAAGCTAACGAAGGTTCGTTCCCATTAGAGACAATGGACGAAAAGTTGCTACCTAACATTTGGAACATCAGCCACCTCAAATACTTCACGTTTTAAGAGAAAAAGCATTCCCTAGGCCGTACTCTTTTTTTTCCTCACTAGAGTTTTGTCCCATTTGGGTTTCCTGAAGGAGGTTTTTAACGAGGCAGCGAAGGGAACTTTTGGAGTCAAAGTACGCGGAGGTAGTGTCGTGGTTACTATTTCATTGCTCAACCTCTCAGTATTCTCCAGATCAACCAATGAAGGGACTAGATAGACTGGGACTGGAACACCAGCCAATACTTAAAACATCTATAAATTTCTCCAAGTATGTAACCAAAAACAACAATGTCAAGGCAATAAATTTTAAGCTTATCAGCACGTTCTAGCATTTAGGTTATGTTCGACCCTACTCGAACAAACACCTATCGGCACTCAGCCGCAACTTAGTGAAAGGTTATGTTCGACCCTGCTCGAACAAACACCTATTGGCCCTCGGCCGCAACTTAATAAAAGGTTATGCTCGACCCTGCTCGAACAAACACCTATCCGCCCTCGGTCGCAACTTAATGAAAGGATATATTTGACCCTGCTTGAACAAACACCTATTGGCCCTCTGCCGCAACTTAATAAAAGGTTTTGTTCGACACCGCTCGAATAAGCAACTACCGACCCTCAACCGCAATTCAAAAACAGATTATATTCGACCTCGCTCGAACACACTGCTATCGTATTGAAATAAACTGCAGGAAAAGAAGAAGATGCAAGGAAATACTTCAACATTTCATGTACTTAAAAAGTTTCTCACAATAGGCTTGTGAAGACGCCAGCTGAAACATACAAAAAAAATCAAAAAAAACTATTGATCATCACTATCACGGCCTTCGACATCCCCGCCAACTTGGTCCTCAACAGTATCGCCTCCTTGGCCATCAGCACCCTCGCCATCACCACCTTCACCCTCAGGATATGCAGCATCATACGGGGCATTCTCCTCGAGCCGGTCCACACCCTCGTCCCCCTCGTCATCAGCGGCCTCAGGTATAGTGGGGTCATACCCACAAGCTACTCGAGCTTCACGAGCCTTAACACGAACATCTTCGAGGGCGACTTCAGATACGGATCCCGCCTTATGCAGATCTCAAAACACATCTAACAAGGCCTAAGCGTGAATCCACTCCTCGTACAATTCCTGAGGAACATTAGGAGAATCTAAAGTACAGGAAGAAGACAATTGTGCCAACAGTTGCGCCTTCTAGGCCTCCAAAGTAACGAATCAATCATAGAGATCAGAAGTCTCTTTCTCCAACTCTCCAATCCTCTCATCAAGGAACTCCTCTTCGTTGTTGCTAAGTCATTCTCTCGCTCGGAACAGAGAGTCCAAATCACCACCTCAAAAGAGTCTGCCTTCCTCAAAACCTCAGACTGAGCTTATTCTGCCTTCTCAGGGACCTCTCCACTTAGCACCTCCACCCTGAATTTACACTCCTCAAGATGTTCACGCAGTGAAACCACCTAAACTTGGAGATCGCTACACTGGGCTTCGGCCCCCTTGCTGAGCTCAAGCTCTTCCACTCTGCTCCTCAATGTCCCTTCCAGGACGTTGCACTTCCCCACCATTCGCACCAGCTCCTCGTCTCGGGCCTTCAAATCCTCCCTCAGTCAGCGCAGACTGCCACCCTCACAAAGCTAACATCGAAGCTCCCGGTACTTCTCAAGAACTCTGATGTACTTATGTTTTCACTTCACGTAAATGTATTTGCGCCTCTGCTCCCTACGAGCACTCTCAATTTCTAATATGACTTTCTACAAGACGAACAAAAGAAGTTAGTGACTGAAGAAACAAAATCAAAGGAAAAATAACTAACAACTAATGTATCTACCCGAAGGGCGAGGCCAGCAATATTGTTCAACAAGTCGCTGTCGTTCATATCCTTGAGGGTTATACCCTCCATTTTAGAACTAAGAGGGACAGGGAAAGAGATAATTTGCGCAGTATTCACAAGAAAATTACGATCCATCAGGAACGTAATAGTCCTCAAACCCCCCCCCCCCCCTCAACCTCACTAACAGCCTTACATCTATCATTAATCAAAGGAGGATCATCTGCCGCAACACCAAAAGATGAGGCCTATTCGCGTCCTAAAAGTATAGAGCCGCCGCCCGCCATGCCTTCGACCGCAGCCCCCTCAGGTCTAACATCTGCATCCTCCAGCCAAATAGTTTCGGGACTAGCCTCACGACTCTCCCTAATATGCATTGTGGCCATTCCCTGAAGGACGAACCCACAACCTCCCACATCGGTGGCCGCCAACCTCTCCCCGATGATGTCTACGGCCCTTTTCTTACGAGGCATCAAATCCCATCACCATGCAAAGGCTCCTCGTCCTCATCAATAAGACGGTATAACCGAGAGGCCGAGATCTCTACGGTCGAAGCCTCCATGGCCGAAGAAAGGACAGCCACTAAAAGGACCAGGGGATGAACGGAAGTCGTTGCCGTCGAAGAATGGACCAGGGCACAAACAGAAGTAGCCGCAACCGAAGAAAGGATAAGAGCCGAGGACGCAGTAGCGTTCCTCTTTCGAAACGGGGGCGCGGTAGCTCTCGACCTCCTCGAAGATCCCCCAGCCAAAGCTAAGAAAAACAAAGGGAAAGGAAAATATCAACAGAGGCAAGCAAAAAGAAAAAGAACTAAGGCTCCAATGATAAAAAGCACTTACCAGTCGAAGGGAGAGTAGGCCCAGACCTCTTAAAGAAACCGCACCACTCATGAATCCCTGCGATGTGAAGGAGGAGCCGGCCAACCTAATCAGAAATGTCCTCGACCAAAGGAGGAGACGAGGTCTTGGTTGCATGAGAAAAAGACAAGAGGTCAAAGTCCATGACTAAACAAAAAAAAATCAAGTACCTACATGCAAGAAAATTAGGTACTTACGAGTATAATTTCAAGTCTCAGGGAAACCGTCGACGTTGGCCCACCGCGTCCTCGGTTCTAATGAAGAAGAAGTTGAACTAGAATTGGCGGTTAGCTTTGTCATCCATCTTCACCACTAGGCACTTACCTTCTCGATGGCGAAGGTTTAGCATCGTCCCTCTATAAAAGTCAGGAGCGAATAAATGTATTAAATGCCGAAGAGTCAGTTTGACCTCGGCCAGGTCAGCAAACTTGGTAAGCATCATTATAAGCTTATAGACATACGGCGAAAGTTGAGCCGGGCAAACGCCGTAATAAAAACAGAATTCCTCCGCCAACGGAAGAAGAAGGAGAGTGTAGCCGACTTGAAAGGAATAGGCATAGAAGGCACAATACCCACGACAATGGACCTGTACAGTATCCCATCCGGCCGGAATCAATTTGACGTGGTAGGGAAGGCCGAACTTAGCCCTAAATTCTCCTAATTTTTTCTCCATCATCACAGACTGAAAGGCTCCAACGTCAGTATCGGGTAATTTAGAGAAGTCAGACCTAGTCTCAGGGTTATGAGGAGCTATCTTCTCTACCAACAGGAAACTTCCATCATCAACGGCAACAGGAATATTTTCCTCATGAGGAGGAAACCCCGTCACCAAAGTGATCGCTTCACTCCATTCACTAGACTCAGAAGCATGTTAGACATGTTTTTAAAAAAATGTTGAACTGTGAAGAACTAAGAACAAGTGCAAGTCACTGGAACAGAAAGAAGAGGTTTAGGGCAAGGGAATAATATAGGGTTTTGATATAGAAAATTTGAAACTTCAAAATCATACCCTAACATCCCTATTTATACGGATCTTGGCTCCAGAACCAAAGTCGGTTCATCATTACCTGGCACCGGAACCAAAGCGGCATGTTCAATCAGAAACGAAGCAACGCATCGAGAATATGCATCATAATAGCGTATAACATCATGACGTCACCTTAATTCGTGGACAGCCTAACTCCAACAAACTAATCGGGAAAATCTAAGCGTTTGAAATAAGCGACCCACGTAGGGCCACATTGGCAGTTCGTCGTAACCACTATGACCCGCACAGCTCGCTCGATTGTTCCGGCCATGACAAACAAAATCCGCTTATCGAACCCGACTGAAGTCGGCATCAGTAAGCGGAGGGACTAACTGTATGGGTCAAAGTCTGTCTCTGGAATATTTGAGCCAAGATAATACTAAGGAAAGAATTCCCAAGTCGTCATTTGTCGAGATGGCCCAAGAAGCAGCAAAATATGTGGTCGAAGAGTCAACAAGAGTCGTAGTCAACAAGGGCCATTATTATCAAGAGCAATAGTCGAGGTGCCAACAAAGGACGAGGTCGAGTACTGTTGACAGAGCTGTAACGGCTAGTTTTCGAGATAGGACATCAAAGAGAATATTCTAGTGCATATTCTCTGCACTTCTACTATTAGGGTTTCTTAGGAACATGTCTATATAAATAGAAAAAAGACAATGGTAGGAGCATGTGATATTCATTTGTAAAGAACATACTTTGATTAAAAGATTTGTCTCTCTCTCTTACTCACCTTTTTCACTAAGATTCTTGTTCATACTTTTCAATCAGATCCGAGAATAACTCGAATATTCAAGAATATGTCTATCATTCATTACTGTCAGGGGGAACATCCACCTATTCCATCCTTTATTAGGTGGATCATTCTCCTAATTACTTAAATACTATTTATGGTTATTCATTATTATTGCATGCTATATTATTGCTCCTGATTTCTAGAACATTTATTGCATATTATTGCCAGCATCCTACCACACTCACACGACATTTATTATTTTTTTAACAACCCTATCTAAGGATATTATTGTTAACTAAGATTAACCCTTATTCACATAGATTTAATTATTTGAACCAAGATCTATATATTTTGGTCAAACACATGCCAAAAAAGGAAAAATTCAAATATAGAAAAAAAATCATGACAAAATTCTAACAAATAGTATACTACTAGTAGATTTTATAGCTTTTATAGCAAGTATCAGTACAAAAATTGCAGAGTTGTTCGTAATAATTGTTTTCACACATGGAAATTAATTTTCTTCCCTCCATGCCAAAATTAGTTACATTACTTATACACTATAAAAGAAACGTAAACACCACAATTGAATCCTCAAAGTAGAGAGAATGTTTAAAACATTGACATTTGTTATAACTTTTATTTGGGCAATTTTTGCAGTTAAGAGTCTCCCCGCTTATCCTCCATGTGTATCTTGTAATTGTATTGGCAATCAATGTGCTGGTAATGGGATGTTCCCCCTATGGGCCAAATTGGAGTGGTCAGAGTTGACAGGTATAAACACCTAATTTTATCCCTCCTTTTCGCATAAATTATATCAGACATTTAAATAATTACTCTAGTAAAGAGAAGCTTTAGAGCAACGATAAAATTATTTCAATGTGAGTTATACGTCACAGAGTTTGAGACGTGAAAGCAATCACTTATGCTTGTATTAGGATAAACTGTCTATGTCACATTCTTTAGAGTGCGATCCTCCTTAAATCCTACGTGAATCCGGAATACTTAACGCATCCGGCTGCCTATTTTTTATAAAACAATATTCATTCTTCTGTTTTTTACCTTATTTTCTGTTATTCATTTTGAATTTTGAACAGCGACACACGAGAAGGATGCTGTGGCCCAAGTGAAAAAGGGAAATCCTTTTGTTACACCAGTAGTCATTTACAAACAAGTTACCCACATTACAGATAATTGTTGCAATAGAGTTTGGATACTTGTGGATCAACCAGGTGGTAATGGAATTGTTACAAATATTCCTGCAGTTGGATAGGGGAATCATAAAATTTCTAACAGTTATATTCATTCATTACTTTCATCATAGAATAAAGTATTTTTTTTCAGTTGATACTTGCTTTTTAAGTTTTTTGTTTTATTCCTATTCCAATTCCTTCAAATTGAGAGAGGAGAGAAACCGTAAGTGTCGAGGATATGGAAGACTCTCGTCTTCAAATCTTGAGAACAAGAGAAACTTCTAAAACTAAAAATCTTAATATTTAGTAATAATGATATTTATGGTGTATTATTATTTTTAGCCCGCGCCAGAAACTATTTATATGCGGTAGCCGAAAAAGTATATAAAATTTGTAGACTTAATATAGATAAGAACCACGAGTCAACCACTAGCAGTCATGGGTTAATAGACTTAATATAGATAAGAAGTGATCAATGCATTAAATTGTGTAGTTGTTCAAATGGATTATACGAAAGAACTCTATAAACTCTAAGTAGGCACTTGGAGAATGTTTAGTTAAAGTTGAAAAGAAAAAGTATTTGAGCTTGAAGTTAAGAAAACAGTATTTGTATGCAAAAATCCAAGTAGTACCCTCGAAATTAAGTGGAAATGTTAGTAAATTAAAAGTTAGGTTCACTAATCTGCCTCCATTAACAAAAATTCAATGCTCTAACAACAATTATACAATATAATGCAAGGAACAATAAACTTTAATTAGCCTTGAAATTTCAGCCTTCTTTTTCCTTTCAAGGCCTATCCGAAACACAATCCAGTACTATTGGACACACAAGAGTGACAAAATTAAATTTTCTTACTCTCTCTAATAGTCATTTTCAACAGAAATCAGTCAAAGATTATCTAAAATTAGTCATTGCTCCCCTCAGATTTTATTCTTCTGACCAGGCAATTACTACAATAAATTGCTTAGTTGTTCATATTAAATATCCCATCACCTTAAATCCTCAAATGGGGTTACAACTCAAAAGGTCACGCAAACAAGCAGGGGTTAGTTGTTCACATTATCATATTTATCTACTATATCTCTAGTTTTCCAAGTAATCTGATTTTGCTTCAATTCTCTTACAATTTCAGTGTATTAAGTTCACTATAAAATGTCAACCACCACATATGTACAAACTACAAATTAGAGAAAATGAGTAAAAAATTGTCATTTGTTTTAGCTATTTTTTGGGCAATTTAATATCAGTGGAGGGTCGTACTGCCTATCCACCTTGTTCACCTTGTAAATGTACTGGCAATGATTCTCTAAATTTGTGTGGCCAGAGTTAGTAGGAATCAAAGAAAAGGATGATGTGAACCAAGTTCGCCACTAAATAATAATTGAAATATTTTATAAAAGAAATTCCTTCGTCCGATATCTTCATATTAATACTAACTAGTTAGTTTCCAAGCATCTTGACTATTTCACTTAATATCTATATTATTTTTTACTAGCACAAAGTATCGGATAACTTTAGATATTCATAAACTCTCTTAAGAGTCCTTTTGAAAATTTCATTTGGATGCACATGTACCTTGTTGGGCTTATTCCTATTTCAACATTTTATGTACAACTTTGTATCATTGAAGGCACTTCCAATTCAACTTAAGAGTTAAATGTAGAATATGTAACCTAAGTGTATGGCCTCGTGTATGAAATGGATACGGAAAATCTCCTATTTTCAAGGAATTGGTGAAGTGAGGAATCTATGGACGTGCACAGGGATATCAAGTTAAGATCAAGAGACTGGGCAGGGCTTTCTGATTTGGCTCTCGACTTGATTTTGCAAAAATTGTCTTCAATTTCTGATTATATGCGCTTTAGCGTAGTGTGCAACTCATGGTTTTCCTTCGTATCCAACAACTACAACGCCCTACAACAACACATCAATTCAAGTGAACTTCCTTTGTTAAAGATAACATACTATTGGATTTCAAATTATCAATACATCGGGTTGAAATATGTTGTGGTTCGTCTCATGGTTGGTTGGCTTACCAGTGTAATTTCCAAACTTATATCGGCTTTTTCAATCCTTTCTTTGGTGAGATAATCAATCTTCCTCGTCTTAAATTGCATGCCTCTAAAGTTATTCTATCAAACAATCCTTCAACCAATCCAAATAGTTTTGAGGTCGTCGTGCTTGTGACTACAAGCAAGTTGTCCATTAAATTGGCTATCCTAAAACCTGGTAGTAAAACTTGGATTTTTACTTGTCCTCAAGATACTTATGACCGTCTCTGTGAATGATAGAGTGGTAGTAAATACTACACTGTAAATGACAGAGATGGCGGTTCATCTACTAAAAAACTACTTTAGAATTTGACAATTTAATATATCCAAATTCTAATAGGTATCCTCTGGAGAATTTTATCTCGTAAAGACCACAACTGATGAGCTGCTAAGGGTTGAAATATGTCGTGAGCCATGCATTAAGTGTTAAGATTTCCAAGTTGGTCGCAAGCCCGACAACCCGAAAATCCATGTTTGTAGATGTGGACAATTTGGGAGACGAGCCTTGTTCTTGTGTGAGCGTGGTTCCATATCTAAATTTTTGGGATGTAAATCAAATTCCATATACCATATTGACAGATACAGTTCAAGTTCCTGTGATTATTATCTGAACATGATTTACCTTCAAGATGGCAGCGTCCGCACCCTTATTTCTTTCAACGAGCCGCCTATTGGTCTTAACTTGACGAATAGTTAGCTGCACACAACATGTAGTACTGCATTTGAACTTTATTATTTTTCTTAGTATCGATCAGTCTATTACTTTGTATAAGTCGGAATGTTTTATGGTATTCCGTTGGAGAATTATCCATTATAATAGATAAGAATGACCTCGGAATTCTTATTTGTACGAATGGTACTTCGAACTTGGAACGAGCATAAAGAGATTAATGATACTTCTTTATACTTTGAGTTGTTTTGCCGGATCGGTTGCTCAAGATCTTTGGTCTTTATTCGGATCCAATAAAAGAAATGAGATCACTTCTTATGGACTCGTTGAGAAACTACTCTGATCTAGTTCATGCCTATTAGAAGTATTTTCACAGACAGAAAAAGATTGAAAACAGTTAAAAGATTGCAGTCAATTTGATAATGATCGAGTGACATCGTTTTTTCGGCCCCAGAGGCCAATGGAGCTTTGAGGTACCGAGTTCATCTTCATATTTGTCTTTTATCTTAATTACTAACCACTAATTATACATCACATTGCTTAGTTGTTCATATAAAATATGCATTACCTATCGACCTTGCAGCAAAATTCATGTTACACACCTCGTCCACGGAAAGCCTTTTACACGCTCAACCTTTCAAAAGTGTGTCAAAGACACACCACTTTTGTGCTTGACTAATTTTTCAGATAACGTGAAAGTCACGTCCTAAGAGGGTCGTGACACGTGTCATTGACATTAAAAAGGAAAAAATAATATTAGAAATTACAATTAAAACACATCTTATTCATCTTTCCATTTTCTATCTTAAGCGCCATTGTTGCTGCCACCTAGTTGTTTGTGAGAAAGTTTCCAACACCAAAATTCAACCACATTATCTAAACCGCTAGCTGAAAAATAATCGAGTAACAAATTGAGCTCAACAACCCAATAATCAACAAGACCCAATTGAATTTTCAAGCTTTTCTCGATACCGCAACAATGGTAGATTCTAAATTTTTTCACCAAACCTTCAATACTATAGTTAAAGCTTTTAAATCTATCACAATTAAATAGTTCTCACAATATTTGGACAATAAACCAACAAAAACTGCTCAATTTTAGATCTAAAATTTCATGTTCTTTCAAAAATTCTATTTG
>MCJB01000459.1:39716-52037 GCA_002018475.1 Nicotiana obtusifolia | reverse complement strand
AGAGGGGGAGGGGTTCCTGTGGGGAGGGGAGACAAAAAATGAGATTTTTTTACAGGCTTCACGCACTTTTTTTGTGTGTAAACATGCAAGTGCTATCTGGTCTAAAGTAGTGTGTCTTAGACACACTTTTGAAAGGTTGAGTGTATAAAAAGTGTCCTGTGAAGTAGAAGTGCGTAATAGGGATTTCGCTGCAGGGTTGATGGGTAAACTATGTATTTTGCCTATAAATATCCCATCACATTAAATCCTCCACCGAGTAATCTAATGTTGCTTCAATCCTTTACAATTTCAGTGCATTAATAAGTGCAGTATATATTGTCAACTACCGTGTATGTACAAACCAGAAATTAAAGAAAATGTGTATAAAGTTATCATTTGTTATAGCTATTCTTTGGGCAAGTTATTCATCAGTTGAGGGTCGTACTGCCAATTATTAAGAACAAATTTCCTTCGTTGGATATCAATATAGTCCTTATATCTCTTTGGAGTTTTTTAAAATTTTCATTTCCATGCACTTTCTTTGGCTAATTCTAGTCCAACTCCTTTATTAAAAATGCGTGTGAAATACAATAATCCATCTAATGACATGGTATGAGATCCATATAGACGTTCTCCTATTGATTGGTGACTACTGTTAAGCACCAGGTTATGAGTTTCTGTACACAGTTTAAAATTGGCATAGAAGGACTAGAATTTTGGCATATATGTCCAAAGAATGCAATAATCTGCAGATCTAAATCAGTGTTCCACTTCTGCTAATTAAAAAAAAAAAAGATAATGTAGCTGTTTACCGATTTAACAACTAGCTGAAACGGCAAACTAAAGGCAACAATTTTTAACTTTCCCTTGTGACTGATACTTTAACATCCATCTATTAAGGAACCTGTATTTAAACTGCATAGCTTCAAACCATTTTAGCACACTACACAGTTCCAATTAACATATCTGAACTTCATGGATTTCTCCAAAATTTTAATTTCAAGTTTTGCTTTTCAAGCCTTACTACTTTTTCTATCACCAATCCAGGCAGCACCTGGAAATTCCAACATATTCAGGGAATACATTGGAGCAGAGTTCAAGAATGTCAAGTTTGGTGATGTCCCTATTCACTCTGGCGTCGAATTTCACTTCATTCTCTCCTTTGCCATTGACTACACTTCTTCTGCATCTCCCACCAATGGTCAATTCAACATTTTTTGGGACACAGATAACCTCACCCCTTCTTCCGTTTCATCCATTAAAACCCAACATTCGAATGTTAAAGTAGCATTGAGTTTAGGAGGAGACAGCGTTGGAGGAAGCAGCGCCTATTTCAACCCTTCTTCTGTCGATTCTTGGGTTTCAAATGCAGTCTCTTCTCTTACTGATATAATTAATCAATACAATTTAGATGGGATTGATATCGACTATGAACATTTTCAAGCTGACCCTGATACCTTTGCAGAGTGCGTAGGTAGGCTTATTACAACACTCAAAAATAATGGAGTAATTTCCTTTGCTTCAATAGCTCCGTTTGACGATGATCAAGTTCAAAGTCATTATCAGGCGCTATGGAAAAGCTATGGTCACATTATAGACTATGTTAATTTCCAATTTTACGCGTACGATGAGGGAACCATTGTATCTCAATTCATGGACTATTTTGCTACACAAAGATCGAATTATGAAGGGGGAAGAATCTTAGCTAGTTTTATTAGTGATGGGAGTGGGGGATTATCTCCAAAAAATGGATTTTTCACAGCATGTAGTAAGCTTAAAAGTAAAGGAGAGTTGGGTGGAATATTTGTGTGGAGTGCTGATGATTCTAAATCAAATGGTTTCAAATACGAGAAGCAATCACAAGCATTACTGGCCATACCTCACTAATGCTTTAATCTTTGTTCGCATCTCCTATACAATATTGTAATGGTCATATAAATCTAAAGCTATGCACCTCTTCGTTTGTACAAAATTATGAGTATTTGAATCAATATATACTACTCTCTCGTTTATGAATATTTTGTGCTTAATCTGAAAGAGAAAGAAAAGCTGATATTGATGAATAATTAGATGATTTCATGAGTTTAATTTTGTGTGGTTCACTCTTATCGAGTCAGGACCAACTGATACTCTTTAACACGGATATAGTTAGAAAATTTGGTGGAAGGGGGCTACTGTAATAATAATAGTCATTCTGAGAGATGTTATTTAAAGATTAGCCAGTATTTAATTTGTCTTAAAATTTTAAATTAAAAATCTTAACTTCAGGACAATTCAAGACATTTTTATCCTAAAAAATTGAACTAAAATACTGAAATTCAGGACACACTGACTAATTTCTAAATAGCAGCCCTTTAGAGTGGCTATTTGGTGTCATTTCCACTCAAGAAAGAGGATCTAGTATAAGGAGTCAATGAGAATGTGATAGCCCAAAAGTCCAATATAATTAAGCCAAAAGTGAGGTGCCAAAAAATTAAGCTAGGCCTTTGCATGAAATATTAAGAGAACTTAGGCCTAGAACTAATCCATATTCATACACTTCCCATCTAATTAGTAATTATGTACTAGTTGGAATGAAATTACTCATCTGAAGTAGCTCGAAACCTCCTAGCAAGCTATCTGAATTATTCTTGAATTTTTTGAATTAATTGAAGGAGATTCAGAACATTGAGAAATAAATTAGTAGACAATTCAGACTTCCATATATTTAATCAGGGCATATTTCCTCTCATAGCTATTTGAACTGTTATTGCACATTCTATTTTATCCCCGGCTTAGAGAACAATTGAATTGTGGTAGTAGGAATAACAACGATAAAGTTTGGAATTCTCCAAGGGTGATTAAGATTTTATATATAAAATTAAAAAATAATATCTGATTTATACAATATATCCCAGATAAGATAACATTTCGAGTCAATATATAATTGATCTATTATTGAAAATGTATAATGAGATGATGGAACATGATTTGGATAATCTTGATCATATTGAAATGAATCGGATCCTAGGAGCAACCGTAAAGTTGTCTCCGAGTGCTATAGGTTACGGATTCGAGCCATGAAATCAGTCATCACACCCGTAGTAGTGCGACTCTTCTCTAAATCTTTTATAAATAAAAAATATTTCGCATACCGAACTGCCCTTTTTTAATCATATTGAATAGAGGATAAACATACATAAACTTTTCAAGAACGAAAGAAATCATCAAGTGATTCCTTCTTCTTTTGAAACCCAACCCCCTTGGAATAATCAGCGGTTTGTCACTTACCCCAGTTGGAGATTTTCTTTCCATAATTGGAAATCTAACCAACTACAATAATGGGAAACTAAGTTGACCATTTCGGCCAGCATTCTAATTTCGTAGTTGGTATTTAGCTCTTAAAGTCTGAACTCCCAAAAGCCGATTCTTTCGCAAACGGGTACTTCTCTTTCTCTTTTAAGCTGGCGAACATGCCTAAACGAAAATGACTGTAATGCTTAGTTTACCTTTATCTTATAATAAAGTGCCCTCCTAATTGCTTCTTTATGATGGATTATATATCGCAGCGGAAATAATTACAGTATCATATTTACGTGTAAATTAATCAATCAGTATATACGGAGATTATTCGAGTTATCTTTCGCAGCGTGAACAAACCAGATTAATCTCGGTCTCCAGTTCCAGAGTTGCAACACCACGACCTCAGCAAAACCTCCACAGTCGTCTACTGTGTTACCCAAATAATAACCGGAAGAGAGAATTTTGTGTGGGCGAAATTCCAAGGAAAAAACATGTAAAACCAGTGCAAAAAACAGCCAGCCCTATATTGAGTATATATATAGCCACGTTTTTAGGTTAAAACCCTTTTCCAAAACCTGTTAGGTTTTGTTTTTCCACTAAGGAAATGTTTCCTTTATTTCCTATTATTTCATATTATTGAGGCACGGTAGGGACCACAGAATTTAATTAACAAGGCTTCCTATTATGGAATTAATTTCGAAATTTGAATTTAATTTCTACCATAATAAATTATGAATTATTCCACTAAATATTCGTAATTGCACTCCTTAGTTCAATTTCGAAATTCTTCCATTAAACCTTATTTAACTCCCCACGTTAAGATTCATATACTAATCAATCTAATTATATTACTGACAATTTAATTTATCCATTACTTCCTTTTGACTTTCGCTTAACTTATTTCATGTGTCGGATACATAATCCACCGGCCGAGTTTACACATGAAAACTTATAAGCTTTCATGAAGGAGTATCATCAATCTCAAAAGCCGTTTACCAAGCTTATTGAGCCACGAAAGAATCCCGCCTTTTAATAATCAAAACAATAAATGACATACACAACTAATAAAAATTATATCAAGATTAAGAGTATAAGTACATTGAATGGACCAGAGAAATTATTTTATTAAGTCAGTATAAACACTTATTTCTACTTGATCCGATCAATACATATAAAATGTACTAGCACAAGAAGTCGGAATTGAACCATTCCCATAATCAAGATAAATTATTTCTTGTGCTACAACCATTCCGATGTGTCCAATTCCATCATTAGATTGTGAACATAAACTTTATGACTTATAAGAACCAATGATTTAATCTTCCGTGTATAAGCTAAACTCAATACACTAAATCATCTACTATATAAGCAATGGACACAAAGACAAATACATGATCTATTTAAAATAAAATTTTATTGAACTGAATAAATAATTATTCTATAAAGAATACTATAACAATACGCATGGTTTATAGTATATCCTAACAATCTCCCGCTTAAACTTATAACCATGCGTCTACAATTCTGACGCCTATTCCATCTGCATGCCTATCAAAAGTCTTCTGTGGCAAGCTCTTAGTATACGGGTCTCCGATGCAATCTTGGTGACTACTACATCCCCTCTTTGCACTATCTCACGAATTAAATAATATTTACGCTCAATGTGCTTTTCTCTTTTATGGCTTCGTGGCTCCTTCAAATTTGCAACTGCACCACTATTATCACAATAAAGTGTTATTGGTACTTGAATCGAGGGAACCACACCCAACTCTCTTAGGAAGTTCCCGAGCCAAACCGCCTCTTTGGCTGCCTCAGAGGCTGCCACATATTCGGCTTTCATGGTGGAATCAGCAACACAAGTTTGCTTGATGCTCCTCCAACTTATGGCTCCACCTCCCACAGTAAACACATTTCCTGATGTAGACTTTCTAGAATCTCTATCTGATTGGAAATCCGAATCAGTGTACCCAATAGGCACAAGGTCATCCGAATGGTAGATAAGCATGCTATCCCTAGTCTTTTTCAAGTACTTGATTATATGCTTAACCGTTGTCCCATGCTCTCTCCCAGGATTAGACTGAAATCTGCTAACAACACCAACAGCAAAGCAGATATCATGTCTAGTACATAACATAGCATACATCAGACTCCCCACAGTAGATGCATTAGGGACCGCCTTCATCTTTTCTACCTCTTCATCAGTTTTAGGAGACTGATCTTTAGATAGAGAAATTCCATGCCTGAATGGGAGAAATCCTTTCTTGGAATCATGCATGCTAAACCTTGAGAGTATTGTATCAATATAAAGAGCATTGGATAAGCCTAATATCCTTTTCTTGCGATCTCGCAAGAGCTTGATCCCAAGGATATGAGCCGCTTCTCCCAAACCCTTCATATCGAAGTGCGTGGACAACCACTGTTTAACTGAACCCAACATGCCCACATTATTTCTTATGAGTAATATGTCATCTACATATAAAAATGCCACTTTGTCCCTATCCCACTTCTTACACAAGACTCGTTAAGACACTAATCAAAATCAAAAATTTTATCGCCTTGTCAAAACAAGCATTCCATTCCCTAGATGCATGTTTCAGTCCATAAATGGACCTTTTAAGCTTACACAAGATGTGTTCCTTTCTACTTTTCACGAAATTGTCTAGTTGCATCATATAGATGCACTCATTAAGACTTCCATTAAGAAAAGTTGTCTTGACATCCATTTGCCAAATCTCGTAATAATAATGAGCAGAAATGGATAAGATAATCCTAATAGACTTAAGCATGGCTACCAGCGAGAAGGTTTCCTCATAATCGATCTCTTCTTTCTGAGTAAACCCTTTTGTTACAAGCTTTATTTTAAAAGTTTGCACTTTTCCGTCTTCACCTCTCTTTTTCTTATATATCCACTTGCATCCAATGGGTTTAACCCCATCAGGTGGTTCTACAATATTCCAGACTTGATTAGAGTACATAGACCCCATCTCTGATTTCATAGCAGCAACCCACTTATCAGTACCTTTTTCATGTAGTGCTTGGTTGTAATTGACAGGTTCGAAAGTTGGCTCCCCAGGAATCCTATCATATGATTTTCCCAAGAGCGTATAACGAACTGGCTATCTTATTTCTCTCCCACTACGACTACGCACTACATCAGTTAAAACTACACTATTATGATCTTGTGGTTAAACCACATCATTATCATGAACTAATATTTACAACCATTAATTTGTCAAATTAAAGCAAGAACAAGGCTAAATAATAAACATCCAACCATAAACAAGCTATAAATCAAACACCCACTAAGTTTACACATTAGGATTGGGTTACAACCCTAGTGAAAATCTAGCTACTCATACTTAAAATGGAAGAAATAGAAGAAGAAATGATAATTAAACCCATATTGCTAATTAAAATGATAAACTCTATGTTCAAAAAGCTCAAAATAGCAAAAACTACTAAAAAGAGTAAAAGGAACCGTCTACTGTGGCAGCTGATGTCAAAAGTTGACTTAAAATTGTGAAACTCGTCTACTTATACAAGGCTGAAAATTTCGGACAACAATGCCCTTCAGGAGGTTCTGCGGCTCACAATTCCATGTGCGATCCGCAGATTTCTTCAACTTGTCAGGAACTAGAGGTCTGCGGCCGCGTAATTCTTATCTGTGGCCGCAGGGCATTCTTTCTGTGGTCCGCACTTTTACATCTGCTATCCGTGCTTTTACACCTGCGGCCGCAAGGCGCTTTTTCTGCAGCTGCATAATTGATGTGCGGACCGCACTTCTGGCAGACTTGGAATGCCTATTCTCTGAAATTTTGTTCCTGGCCATCTTCTGCGGCCCCACAATTCATTTGCGGTCCGTACTTTGCACAAAGATCTGTTGCCCTTTTCTTCATCATCTGCGGTCCGCACTTCTGAGCTTCTGTGTCTTTTATAACTTTGAGTTTAGATTACTCCTTTTTGAGTTGGATTTCATCTTGGGAGTCCAGCTTCCAACATTCCTGCAATTTAGCACAATTTATCAGTTTTCGGAAACATAATTAAATACTTTTAGACTAAAACAAAAATTAAAAGGCGTTAATAAGTAGTCCAAATCCCCATTTTTTAGAGTCAATAGTTGATATCATGATTAGAATATCAACCAACTCTTTTAGGTCAAATATACATCCTCCCCACCCCCACAAGCAACGGAGATTATAACAATGAAGATATTACCAGAACCACCAGTTATATTATCTTTTTAGATCTGACCCTTTTCGTTTGCCCTTTCTTCTGTTATAGAAAAAAAAACAAGTTTAAAATTATGGGAAAGTTTAATTCTTGAGACCCCATTGAAGTTTGAGATCATTTTCTTTTTTTTATTTGGTACAAAGTTTAATAAAAAGAGTAAGACTTTTAAAATTTGTGGTCTTAAATATGCTGTACATTTGTGTTCTAAAAGCTTTTGAAATTTTTTGTCTTACACAAATCATAATATTTGACTATAAATATTTTTTATTAAGAAAATATATATAAGAATGTGTCAATTTTTTTAAAACGGAGAGAATAACATATCCCCTTTTGGGACATATCTAAGCCGAAAGGGTACAGTAAAACTGATCCGTTGGATTTGCTTTTTCTGACTTTTTTCTCATAGAAATATCATTTTTTTAAAGTCTTGTGGTTCAAGAAGAAAAGGCAAACTCAAATAGATGTGACTATCGTTCAGTTTATAACACACCATGTCAACGGCCCATGCTTGGAATAGGAGAACAGCAGCCTAATCTACTCAGAAAAGGAGCCGTTAAAAATATGTTCATTGCCTTAGGTCAAATATAATACTCCTCTCTTCCAACTTATTTGATTTAATTTGATTTGCATTAGTTTCCGAAAGCAAGGAAGATTTTTAAAATATATTGGTTGTGTAGCTATAAAAGCTCATCATCAAATGTAAAATCATAAGTTTAAAGTTATTTTGCTTTTAAATATAAAACATGTCATTCTTTTTTGAGCCAACTACTTGAAAAGGTAGTACAGTCAAATCTCTCTATATAATAATCTCATAGGTTCTGATATTTTTTGACTGTTATTGTAAAATGTTGTTATAGAGGATATAACATAAAATTCAGTTCTGAAAAAAAAAAATTGACTTTTATACTTATGATTTCGTTTAGAGGTGCGAAATTAATAATTAATTTGAAATTCATAGGCTCGTAATTTTAATTCTTTTAAATACTAGATTTTAAATTAATAATTAAAGTTATTTAAATTCGGCCAAAGTTGTAAGCTATACTGTAGCTCCACAACCCCATTGACCTGTTGAGTCGACAATGAAGGGGATGGGTGGTCTTCGTATATGGACTTGGGTAATCCTCACCTTTTGAGCTAGCTTTTGGGGTTGAGTTAGGCCCAAGGTCCATTTTATCATGGTATCAGAGCAGCACCTATCCCGATTTTTCGATAGTGGGCCCCAATAATTATCCACGCTTCATATATCCAGTCCTGGGCGTGAGAGGGGGTGCTGAGTCCCACATCGACAATGAAGGGGATGGGTGGTCTCCCTATATGAACTTGAACAATAGTCACCTCTTGAATTAACTTTTGGGGTTGAGTTAGGCTCAATGTCCATTTATCACCTTAGATTGCCAAAAAGTATTTGCCCATGCCAATAATTGCATGTGCTTGCTTTAGGCGTGCAAGCAAATGAAAGTTGCGGAGCTTGAAGTCATAGCACAAAAGTCAAAATAGTGTAGTGCAAGAAAGTGAAAGTTAAGGGGTGGTGAAGAAGTCACTCGAAAGTCAAAATAGCATACCGTACTCTGAGCACAGAGAAGAATTTCATTCATTGACAACATAAAATATTTACATATTTAACGTAATTTGATCAACTCTAATTCCAGATAATCAACTTATATATATATATATATATATATATATGAATGTGGGTATTTTACTTGTCCCATCGTTCACATGGCTTTGAAAAATAATTCTTCTTTATTTGTTATTTCCTTAAATTAGTGCACTTATCTTTTGAGTTCCGACACGTCATAACACACCATAATGCACCATATTATCTAGCCCATTCTTCTTTCGGATTTTTAGTTTTACGTCTTTTTTTTTTCTATTATTCTTCTAACTTTTTGTATCCGGATAATTAACTTTTATATGAATATATATAGAGAGAAAGAGACTTTTTTTGCAGTTATTAACCTGATTTACCTAGACGTGTTTTAAACCATTTATTGATAGGACTGTAGAGAATATATTAACCACCACTTGCCTAGATTGTGAGAAAAGCAAGGTGATGTTAGGTCCCATCCTAAAATACGACAAACTAGGGAAATATATAGAATTAAAAGAGAAACGAAAGACAATAGATTCAATTGTTTCCTACTGAAGAAAATTATTATGCTTCTGCTAAATCAAGCCCAAACTTTAGGACAGTATTCGATATTCAAAAAAAGTTTTTAAAAAAAAACTCTTAGTTTAACAACTTTTTGTACCTCCTATATATTAGAAGACTTCAATGAAACATGATTCAAGTCCGTAGAAGTTCAAGGATAGCTTTGAAAATAAATTATTTTGCTCTGGACAAAATACTTAATTTTGTGCCTTCCATATAGATTTTGTTCAAGACAGAATATAGCTATAATTTTAGTTTGCAAATCGTGGCATTATTAATTATCATGACTCTGAGTATTTTGACCTTTTACATATGTGACTAGCTCTTCTAATAATGACCATAATATTATGAAACAGTGTTATTAACTACTTATCTACTGTCATTTCTCGATCATTTATCAGAAAATGACATTTGAATGCCTAAGCCAAAATTAAATGCAATAATTCAAGTGGAGGAAACTGTTTTTATGGTTGACCCCTTTTGACAAAATCAGAAACCTATAGTAAAGATGGGTCATGGCCAAAATTTTCACTGATCATTTTATTGCAATTTGCCTGCCTTTTCATCTAGAAGAAAATAATCGCACCTTGTCTATTCTTTCTTCCATATTCCGCACGAGAAAAAGACATCATTGCCTTCCACAGAGTAGGATTTATCATTAACTTTTATAGGTATGCATTATTCCTGGGTGCCCTGCCCCTTGGAATACATAGGATGCTCTTCTCCTCAATTTCTTTTGTTCTATTGTTTCTAATTAAAAAATTAGCTTAAATAATTATTCACCCAATCGCTTAAATTAAAAATATCCGGTGAAAGTATAATATATGCATAATTCATGTATTGTATATATATAATTATGTATAATTAATATCTAATCTATGTATATAATTAAAAGTGTAAACGGTGAATATGACCGACGATTTGTGTAAAGATCCCTTTTAATTACTCGGGATGAATGTGTAAATAGTGAAAAAGGAGAAGATAGAAGAGGTATTGGGGCAGATCTACATGGTCCGAAGGACGTTTAGTTAGTGAATCACCTTTGTCGGAAAACTATATTGTATAAATATGACAAAACAAAAAAATTTTGCAAGTATAATTGTTAAATCTCATTAATATAAGAGCAATTTCTAATGTAGCAGCAAAAGCGATTTAAAATTATTTTAGATAGTAGATTTAAATCTCAAGTGTGGCGTTCTTGATATTTTCTTGAATTCTCTTGGTAAAATTCCCTACTCCGCCATTAAAGTAAGGAGTAAATTACACTTTCTAGTATGAACTTTATATCGTATGTAAAAACTTGTACGTGGTTGTGGTATTATAACCCCATGTACTATTTTTTCCAATACCTAAAACCTTAAAGGAGTAATAAGCTGTCATATTAATGATCTTGGTCAGCCTTTTGGTTGACTTTTAACTCCTTTTTCTATAGTTGACTTTTAATTACAAAACACAAGGGTGCTTATGCATGGGAAAAAGGATTTTGAAAATCTTCACCAAACAAGAAGGCAAAAAGGAAAAAGTTCATACCCCTTTAAATTGAAGAACAGTAAAAGTTTTTTTAATATATGGCCTTACCCAGCAGCCTTCTTCAATTAGAAAAGAGAAAGAGAGAAATAGAAGACATGCCGAGAAAACAACAGTTCAATATAAGAAATCTTAACAAGCTCTTGAACGAAGAAAACTTTTGATTGGAGATCGGACGAGAGCTTTTTTCCAATAAATTATTTGATATTCGAAACTTATTGATTTAACTTATTCATATTTGTAAGTTCACCTAAAGAGATAAACCGCTCTTCCTACCGTAAGATTCAAATATTCAGATCGAGATCTTTAATTTAAAGGAAGGGTGCCAAATAGGTGGGTTAGGTTATATTTGGGTGGCTAAATGGCTACATAAATAAATGGTTTGGGTCACAAATTACTCAAAATTCTTGATGAAAGATGTGCAAGTAAATTACACAATGGATCATAATTCAACTCGCTCAACTCAACTCAAAATTAGTTTATATATATTTTTTGTTATTTGTTTAATTACCAAATCAATAAACTATAAGCTTTCCTTTTTTATTAGAAATTTATAACTATCAAACAAATCAAACCCCAAAACATGTATTCATCTATGTTTTATTAAGTTTTTAATGGGTTAATTTGTGCTACATATACAACCCAGATTAGCCCCAAATGGTTTAACTTGGACTATGTCCAAAATGATTCACTAACGAATAGATATATTCTATTAATGTTATATTTTCATGAGCTAATTAATTTAACACTTGTAGTAGAGAGCGAAGAATTCCTATCATCCCACCAGCATGGTTGAAAAGAATTACTTGTTATTGACAAGTGTGGTGTCAGCTAATCAGCTACTCAGTTATAATGCGTTTGACACGGATACGCAATAGTTTCGTAATAACTTGCAATTGCAACAGAGCTCATACTAAAAGGTTTAGTTTCTGATTGGTTTTCATACATATAGACTTAGATAGTAACCAACTAACGAACGAAACGTCAAAAAGTTTTTTTAGATAATAACCATCTCGCTAGTTTCTTTTGTGCATTAACATGCAGAAAATTCTTGAAGTCCAAAAAACCATCATATATTTTGCAGACAGAAAGATACATTTCATAAGAAGTGATACAGATGATTCTTAAGGACCTACATACCTCCCCCTCCC
>MCJB01000459.1:0-39666 GCA_002018475.1 Nicotiana obtusifolia | reverse complement strand
AGTACAAAGAGCAACAAATAAAAGATGCTTTAGAGGTCCCCAGTCTCATTCCCATGTTGATATGCCTATATATGAATATGCAACTAAGTCTATCAAGAATTGGGGAATGTCAATTGGGGCATCATCATATCTTTGATATTGAGTCAATGAAATATTCTCTTTGTTAAAAGCGGAGTCAGGATTTGAAATTTGTAGGTCCGGAATTCTAGTCATTGGTATTAATAATATTTGCATGTTCAATGAATTTCTTAAAACAAATACAAGATTTGAACCAATGTTACTTATTCGATCAAACTCATAAGCTATACTTTAGCTTCGCCCATGCCCTTGTAATATTTCTGTAGATTCATTTAGAAGCCTTGAAATGACCCCAAATGCTAAAATCAAGTACACAAAGAAAATTGAGGTATTGAAAGAAGGACAGGATAATAATCTAAAAGGCAGAATAATTAGCACAACGACTGTATTGGGGTGTTAAGGGATGAAATTCAAAAATAGTTAAATTTACAAGTGGTAATTGAAAAATAGCCACAATTTCAAAAGTAATCGAAATTTAGTGATTTTTCATGTAAAGATAAATCTGAACGAAAATAATTTTCAAAATCTGAAAAATATTCCAGCATAATATACTGGAGTTCCAGCATAATATGCTAGAAGTTCATATACAGGTGCTCCAATCTCCACTATATTATGCTGGAATTTTTCGTGTGCTGGAGTTTCAGCATAATATGCTGCAAGTTCATATACAAGTCCACCAATCTCCAGTATATTATGCTGGAACTTTTCGTGTTGCAGCAAAATAGTGGCTATTTTTTAATTACCAATCCGAAAACCGGCTAGCCCGTGCTATTTTCACGGTGTTAAGTGGGTGGATAGGGCTGATTTTAGGCGGATTAAAATGGGCTGAGTTAATAAATGAGCAGGCAATGACCGGCCGAAAAAGTTATTTGAGACGTAACGGGTTGGGTCAAGATGAGCTAAAATTTGGGTCATAGCCAAACTCGCCCAACTCTTATCAAGCTTTAATTAATGTGCGTTAAAAAGAAAAAAGAAAAAAAGAAGAAAAATAATGTGTGTTGTTTTCTTATGAATTTTTAGTTATGAAATAAGACTTTTTTCTTTTCTTATGATCATATATAACATACCAAACAAAAAATAATTATTTTTAAAATAATTTAGCAAAATTACACATGGATCAATTTGAGCTAAAATCAGCTCAACTTTAAAGAGCAATTATCACTTATAGCCATTCAGAAAAAATTAATGACAATCGATAGCCACTAAATAACCCATACAATTAATAGCCCAAAATAAATTACAAGGGCTAGCCCAAAACCACTGCCTCTCTTCCCCTTTCAAATTTCAAACTTTTCAACTCCGTAACCACTAGATGCACCCCAGTTAAAAAAAAAAAAAAAAATCAACTACATTTCCCTATTTCCACTCCTTTTTAGATAGTTTTTAGATAAAAGATAATTGGATTAACACTGATTTGCCTGAAACAAAATTTGAGAGCAATATGAAGCATTTGAGTGAACAGCCACCGGTAACATCCCGAAAATAATTTTGTAGGGTGGAGAATACGGTGACGCCTCAGGCGAATAATCCGGTTCTGTGTGTGAAACCAGTGACGAACCAGATTCATCCATATGCAAGGTTGTTATAATATCAAAAGCCCCAAAAACAGTAAATAAAACGAGAAGAAAGAGTCGCCAGATTTAATGGAAGGTCGCCGGTGTTTAAGTTTTCGTCCAGATCTAAAGCCAACGAAATCAAGCACAGTGGATTAGACTGACTGGGTTTTGATTTTGATTTCACGATTTGCGGTGAGGTCAAAGCTGGAGCCTGGATACCGTAGTATTAATACTACGACGGCTGAGATTTGACAAATCTTGTATTCAATTCTTGAAACCTTCAACTTAAAGACAAAAAAAAAATCACTCCAAATCAAATAGTAGTCCCAAAAGTTTGACCAATGTACAGGTAGACCTCACGTCTTATATTTTTAGACTATGTATTAGATTGGAGAGCATTTCTTTTGAATATTTGTATATTACAAAATATATACAAAATATATTGTTACTTTACAAAAATTATACAAAATAAAATTTATATGCAATAAAATGTCACTGTACAAAATATATACAAAAATAGACTGTCATTATACAAAAATATACTAAATAGACTATCACTGTACAAAATAGACTGTCACTATACAAAAATATACTAAATAGACTGTCATTATACAATTTATATACAATAGACTATCACTATACAAAATAGATTGGCACTATGTAAAAAATATATAAAACAGACTGTCACTGTACAAAAAATATACAAAATAGAATGACACTATACAAAAAATATACAAAATAGACATTTCGTATCAATAGAGAAAAACATGGGCTATTAAAATTTTGAGGGGCTATAGAGGGTTATTTTCTCAATTTTAAATGGGCTGAGATTGACTGGGTAAAGATGAGCTGAATTCAACAAAGGGCGGGTCAATGACCAATCCACCTTGAACGAATTGGACGGGTTAAATGGTTTGGACTCAAATTACCACCCCTAAATTATACATTGCACCTATTGCATAATGTTTCCTTTTTAACCGTTTAAACTTAGTGTTAAACAAGGTTCTCGCCCAATTTAATACGGTATCAAAGTAGATAATTAAAAATCGTAGCTAATTCGAGTCCCGCCACTTATGCACGTAATCCGTTCGATAAAAGAAAATCAAACTCACAATTGTAAGAGGACATTAACATACCTAAAATCTATTAATAAAATTGTCTCCTCTATAATAGTTTAAAGTAGGCATACAACTCAATGACTATAATCTAACGTTCTGTCTGAAATTACATGTGCGCTAAAGGAAGAAAACTTTTTTCAAGTTAGATACGTTCTACTATAGTATGAAATTGTGCAACAATTTGATTTGCTCCTATAGTTTAATTTTTGTATTGCAATTTAAAGCATAATATGATAACTTTAAGAGCCTTCAAACAACATAATCTTAGAACTTAACTCAAGCATGTAAGTACCATATAATAAGTTCAGTAAAAATCCAGATACATATATTTTATGTGGTTTTTGTTTACAATTCAAGTTTTTCTTCAAGAAACATGTTGCTAGCTAGTATTTGCACAAATATATTGACATTCAAATTCAAGAAGGAAATACAAGTTTCAAAACTCTATCAGATAAAAAGATGATTGACACATATATAACAATATGGCCACTAACCCAAATATTATATATTTGTTAGTGCAGTTTTACTAATGGCAAAAAAGGTAATGAGTTTGAATTGAAAGAATGTGACATCTAACCATGTCACTAGTCAATTCAGCCATTTTTGGGAAACGGGTTCCATGTGGGAAGTCCTTTATTAATGACACTAAATAAGAGATTAAACATCCAATTTGGGGGTTTGAACCATATGATGTTTCTCTAATGATGATTAGTAGCCTAGATGCTATCATCCCTAACCTATTACATTAAGAAAAAAATGATTAAGATCGTATATTGCCCGTCACATGGCTAGAGATTAAAAATGTGATTTGATTTATCCTTTACAAAAAATTATCCTTTTTTTGAAGCTTAGGACTGAAGTGGTGGGGTCTTATTGCTTCTATTTTCAAGATGCAAGTTGGGTAGGAATTGATATCGCAGATTATTGAGAACTACTGCAAAGAGATTCATAGGACCACAGTATATCACAACTAACAACCCCACACCAAAGAAATTGAGAAAAGAAAAAAGGTACATTCATCAAGCTAGAGCTTCATAGTTTGACCATATTGTTAATAGAGCACTAACTACAATTAATCATAATCAACGTACGTTAAATTATATTTTGAAAGAGCTAGGTTCATGGTTAAGATGAGTCAAAATATAATATATAGAGGTATAAAACAAATTTTGCCTTATATATGATATGTAATTTTCTGACGAAGGGGATTCGGAAGAACCCCTTCCGCCCCTAAATCGCCCCCTGATAATAAATAATGGTGTGTGTATATATATTATTTATTTATTTTCTATTATATGGGAGATTGCGGAAAAGAAAGGGGAAAGATGATAACAGAATTCGAACCAACACTTAATCTATCAAATATTTCAACTGATACCACTAGAAATAAACTTTAGTGGTAATAATTTTGTATCTAAAGTTTGATGCGGTAACCTGTAAAATATAGTAAATTACTATAGGTGGTAAATTATGCTGATAGTATAAGATTTTATTATAATGACGATGTGTATAATTCAACTCCATAAAATAAAGTTTTAAGTTGTAAATATCTTAATATTTACACAATCAATATACTATACTGTGTTAGTATTCTACCCCATCTCATTGTTGACATTGATCCACACACCATTTGGCTAAAAGCAACGTATCTTCTACATATATGGGAATGTAAAAGAAATTAGCAAGTCAACGACTCTTAGAAAAAAATGATGACATCAGCTTCCACGTCACTCTCCAAATTGTCCATTTCCTTTTAAGAAGGTATGCACATACCAATTGTCTTCTCATACATTCTCAATCTCAACTTAAGCTTCACTCACTTCCACTCTTTTATTTACTTTCTTTCTTCAAAATCTGAAAAACCCTCTACCCAAAAAAAAGAAGAAAAAAGCATCTACACTATGCACGGATACAACAATCATATGGAAAACAATTCTAGTTACGTGTATACATATTTTCCAACTTCACAAACTCTGCCACTGGTCTCTTTACCACCACCTTTGGCCATTCCCTCTGTGAATAATATTGAATATGACTCATTATCCCCATTGAAGTCAGAGGTTGGTTATAACAGTAGTAGTTGCAGTAGCTATGGTTCTCCTAGTTCAGTTACAAGTTATGGAACACATGATCCAAGTAATTTGATTCAAAGAAGCATAAGCAGCCACTCGCTTCTCAGGAATAATATGGAGGGCTTTGTTCCACTTGTTTCTTCCCCAACTGGTTTTCTTGACTCAGAAACTAGTTCTGTGAGAAAAGTTCTAAGCACTGGCGATTTGCAGGTGAACTACACTTAACGAATTACTTTAACTTCTATACATTGAGCACGTAATATGTCTTACACTATCAGTAGTGTATTTTAACCGGTCAAACATGTATTTTTTAGGTTGACAAATAAGGGCTACTATAGATAGTTACTTCTTGATATATATACATCATAATTTAAGATGGTGTATAAATATTTTACATTGTTAATGTACAGAAGTTAAACTGTGACGTTACATAATCTAAAGACATTTACATATCTTATAGTGATTTTAGTTATAGATATAACTCATACACACTTGCAATGTAAACAATTTCTTACACTTATAGTGTATTTTAAATGTTGCAACTGCGAAGTTTACCTTATTTTTCAAGTTACTAATTACACTTTTAAAGGACAGTTATCTATACCTATATATCTTTTAATTTAGATGACCTTAAAATGTAAATATTCTTTTACACTGAAGATGTAGAAAAGTAAAACTCTTTAGTTATATACATGGCAGCGTAAACACCTATGAAAGCTGTTTCTCTTAACTTGCCATTACATATGTAACAGGTAATGCATCTATTGCAACATAATCACCGGTCAGAAAGCAGTTTATCCAGTGAGAGTAACAGCATAATTGAAGGAATGAATAAAGCTTGCAGATACAGTCCCGAAGAGAAGAAAGAACGGATTGAGAGATACAGAAGCAAGCGAAATCAAAGGAATTTTAATAAAAAGATTAAGGTAACGACGTTGATGACATATTTTCACCATGTACCGACTCTTAAAACATATAAAAATATATAATTTTTTTGGCTTTTTCGATGTTCACTTAATTTAGCCGATAATTATAAATATTTTGTTATATAATAATAAAAATACCGATTAAGACTCATCAGATGATGACACCAAGTAGTATTATTTCTGCATAGTATATTTAAGGCTTTTTTTTTTCACGTGTAGTTAGCGCCAGAAACTATTTAAAATTCGGTAGCCGAGAAGTGTATAAAACTTATATAATTTTTGTATATAATATGTAAAATGTATTATAAAAAAAATATATATACTTTTCAACTATTATTTTGAGAGCGATTATGCAATGTCATTTTACTATATTTATTATATTTGATATTTAAACATATGCATGGCACGTACCATGTGCATACGAGACTTGTGATATGTCCTTTAAATGTTAATGCGCTTTACGGACCACAATAAGGACGTCCAAAATGATAAAAATTAATCTTTTGCACTCATACTTTCTATCTTGGGTTATCTTGGTTTCTACTAAATCTCACATCAATCTTTTTGTCGTCAAATATCAGTATGAGTGCAGAAAGACTTTAGCAGATAGCAGACCTCGCATAAGAGGAAGGTTTGCTAGAAATGATGAAATAATTGAGAGGACTCCTCAGAACGAATATTGGACTCAATCAAGGTTAGAGGAAGGCGAAGAGGATGATGAGAATTGGATTGGATTTCTTGATGCTTTTTCAGCAAACCTTATTCCATAATCATATTTATTTAAATTAAGGGGAGAAAACAAAAAGAGTTCCTCAAGTTTTAATGTTCAGGAACTCTTTTCATTGTGTGGCAGTTATTGTTTTTCTAGTTTTAGTGATGTTTAATCAAGAATCCCTTTTAAGATTGGTGATATTATGTACATTTGGCTTATCGCATAATGATTAGAAAATGTCCATTTGGAGCTTCTGTTTGCAAGTCTTATAGTTGCATATTTTACAGGTCAATAAAAGACTTATTAATTATTATTATTTAAAAAAATATATTTTATATTTTTTGCTGAAGGACTTATTAGAATGGACCATGGGATTCTTTTACTTCTTGGGAATTGGGATCGAGTAGGTTCGTGAATAATGCGGATAAGAAGATAAAAAGGTAGAAAATATTTTTTATAAGATAAATAAGTTGCATTAGCGTGATGCGAAGTGAAATTAAAACTACTAAAACGGTATATTTGCTTAACGCTTAAAATAAATTTTGTATTTGTGTCTTAATCTCTGCAATGGTAATAGATAAATTTCTTACCACGAGAACTTTCATAATCCATACCAATGGCAGCATGTGTTGACATGCCAGTCTATTCCCACTTGCAAAAATAACATGTCCTAGCTAAATATTCATATAAAACGTTATACAGTTTTAACTCCACCTCAACGTTTTGGGAAAAGTTAATTGAGTTTGGGTTCGAATTGTATTTCACTAATCATAACTTGTCCGACCATTCTTAAACCTCTAAATTTTGTCAGTCCAAAATCTAATTACCTCTTCCAATGAAATTGTTCGGATAAGGAAGATTTCAAGGTGTTAAGAAAATTAAGAGCGATAGTTATAGCCACAAGAGTGACAGCTAAATAAAACCTCTTGCTTCAATGGATAGCACTATTCAATGGTGTCAAGAAATATTCATCCTTGGTGCTTATTGCCTAATTAATATTTGGCTATCACTTTCGAGGCAGACAAAAGGCATTGAAGCAACAAAAAGCATTCCCAATAGGCAACTACGACTTCCCATTTAGGGGATTGGAAATAATTATTTGAGTTTTAGTTATACATATCGACCGTATAATATTTACATAATCAAATCACTTAACAATTGTATGTAAATTTCTCTTCTAAGCATTAATTGATAACATGAATATTGTGGAAAGTAAGTATTGTTGGCAATACAGGATAACATAGTAGCAACTATATCCTATGGACTGGACAGTAGCAAAACACAACGTAACACGTTTACATAGTTCAATAACTCAAATCTGGTCAAGTAATTAACCTAAAAATTGACTTGACTAGTGTCACCTTTGGAAGTTTCAAACTAGTTTGTCATCAAAGGATGTTGAAAGCGATTTGGCAAACAAAAGCTTAGTGCTCCTTGCATCTCATTTGATCCAACATTGCTTATCTTTATAGAGTCAACTAACTGGTTTACATATTAATCGGGCATTAGTACTGTGTTATTTATCACAATAAATTCATAAAATTGTAGGCAGATATAGCCTGCACTAGCAGATGCAGGGATATTTAAATTAAATACTATGATTGTACTCATTAATGGATGGAGCTCCAGCCGCAAAGGGTGGTCAGTTTAACACTCTTTGCGGAAAGTTATATATATATATATATATATATATATTAAATCTTGAACATTTTTATTGAAATTCTTTGTTTCACACTCATTATCAGAAAAGAGTAATTAGTGCATTAGTCATCCTATTGATTCAAAATCCCAAATCTACTTATACAAGAGGAAGTAGTGAACACATGACTAAGAACAACTTTATTAAGAAAATCGAAAAGATTTGTGGCCAACGGACTGCTTTATTGTTAATGCCTGTTCCGTACTCTGCAGTATTCAGGCGGGAAAAAAAATAACAGAATACAATCAGAAATATGATCACTAATTAATTCTCTATGTTTCTTTAAGACCAAGGGACTCCACTTCTTTTTTCTACTTTTAAATACAAAAGCCCTAAAAAATGTACCCCCACCATCAGGGAAAAGTTAACTAGTAAATTAAACTACTAGTTGCATTGTTTAATAGCTGAAGAAAGCTGTGGCTTTTCCCTACTCTTCTCAGGTGTCTTTGAAACTCTAAAGAGTCTGTAATGCTAATTTTTTTAATTGTAAAATGAAACGATTATGGCTATCAGCCTACACTTTTACACTTAATCATTTGGTTTCTCACGTTACTGAATGATGAATTGAAGTATAACTAAAATTATTTATCATGAATGACTTTGACCAAGATGTCATCAGAATCTGAATATGGACTTTGTTTACTCAAAGGCTACTTACTCTCAAGTTGGCCCCTAACAGTAGGGAGGAAGGCCAGTTCTTTTTTGTCGGACGGCGGTGGGTTTCCCACTACTTAAGAGACATAATCTAATAAACTATAAGCTGCCTAGACCCATGTATGTGTATTCTTTAATTCTGAGTGATTCTAAACTTTTTATAGCTTCATCATAATCTAACTGTTCTGTTTCCCCTAGTCTGGTCTGGTGCATGAGTCGTGAATCTTAAGCTGAAACTCCTTGTCAAACAACATAAATTCGATAACTCTATGGAAACTTGGACGATGGATGGTAGGATCCAGACACAAGGTCTGACAAAATATTGTTTGTTCGCAAACAAAACAAAAACCAAGTTATGTTTCTAGTTCCCAAGTTCCATGTGGACTGCATCAGTGAGAACCCTCCATTTCATACGACCGCTCACATAACCAAGCGAATACTTAACCCTCCAAAGCCAGAATTCTCAACAAACAGCAAATCTGACCAAAAAACTGATCTTCAATGCTGGTTCCAGTCACACACAAAAAAAAAAAGCAAATAGGACACAATTTTGACCTAATAATGGCTATCCGCAAGATTCTAAAGACCCTACTATCTTGGGTAAAGCATGTCCTATGTCACACCTATGCAGCCAAAAAAAAGATCAAGCGCAGTCACAGTCCAATGTCATGCAACAATAGATAAATCCTCGTCATTCCCATGATAATGAAAATGGAAGCACATGGTAGCTTTAACATCAACTGAGTCCTCAAGGGAATACTAAAAGCTCAGGCCCATGAGTCCTGAGGGGAATAAATTAAACTTCAACATCATTATGACATTGTAGCTATTAATTACAACTAAATACTTTAAGCACCTTTGATTTCCTCAAGAGCCATAAATTACACATATGTAATGAGGGATGTAAGCATGGCGTAGCCAATTTTCAGATCGAACTCTTTACGTGTAATTAGGTGCGCGCGCACGCACTAAGTTCGCCCTGATTATCACTAAGGAAAAATGGGTGACGGTACTCAGCACCCACCAAGTTAGATAGAATTTGCCTCCAGACAAATTTCTACATAGTCATAACTCATAACTAACTTCTCTTCCCTCATGTTTCATCCTTTCTACATAAATCACTTGAAATACTAAAATTTTGGAGCAGTACTTACCGTAACAGGAAAAACCAAGTCAACAACATCTCAAAACTAGCCGAAAAGAGAAGAAAGCGCAGCAAATTAAAGTGATCGTCAAACAAACCAGGCAAAGATTTTCCCCTCTTTTTCAGGTAATGAGTGCAGGTCTAATCCATGTACTGATTTAAAATCCTGAACCTACTCTCAACTAGAAGGAATTATTCCTCAAAACTACAACTTAGTAAGATAAAGTTAAAAAGATTCTTGGCCATTGACTTGTGCTATACTATTAATGAATGTTCCGTACTCTGCAGTATTCAGGTGGGAAAAATAAACAGAAATACAATCAGCATCATGATCTGTAATTTTCTATGTTTCTTTAAGAGCAAGAGCCTCCCTACATATTTAAATACAAAAGCCCCAAAAAAGTACACCCACCATCAAGGAAAAGTTAATGCTGGAGGGATGAGGGATATAAATAATCTACTAGCTGAAGGTACCTATGGCTTTTCCCTACTCTTCTCAGGTATCTTTGAAACTTAAGAGACTGTATTGATTAATAGCTGAAGATACCTATGGCTTTTCCCTACTCTTCTCAGGTATATCTAAAGTGCAAATACTTGACGCCGTGAATCAAGAAATTTGGGTGATATACATATGAAGGCGTTGGTCCATCGGTGCCTTAGGGAAATCATCTGCGCCAGCGTAAAAAAAGAAATTCCCTTTGAAACTCGAAAGAGCATATTTGGTTTTAAGAGACTGTAATACTAGTATTTTATTATAAAAGAAACCATTATGGCTATCACTTTTGCACTAATCATTTGGTTTCTCATGTTACTGAATGATGAGTTGAAGAGTAACTATAATTACATATCATGAATGACTTTTCGACTGTAGATGTCACCAGAATCTGAATGTGGACTTTGTTTACTCAAAGGCTACTTACTATCAAGTTGGCCCCTAACAATAGGAGGACGGCCAGTTCATTCTTGTCGGACTGCAGTGGGTTTCCCACTGATGGAATCTACTCAATTCAGAAACATAATCTGATAAAGTAAGCTACTTAGCTATGCCCGTATTTGTGTACTTTTTTCTAACTTATCGTAAGTCCCCTGTTCTGGTGCATGAGTCGTGATTCTTAAGCTGAAACTACACATCAAAAGACATAATTCTATAAATCAAATAAGTGAAACTTAGATGAGAGTTCTTGTCTGTCATCATGTATAACTGAAAGGATCCAGACATAGTTTTCTTTTTAATAATGTTGGTGTCTAGGCCAGCTTGAGCGTACCTCAACTTCCGTGACTCTCTTGGCTTTTTGTCTTGACTCTTCCTTTCTGTTATCCTGGCGAAAAATGTGACAATGGTATCGCTTATTTTCAAAAATCCCTGTAAACAACAGAATCTGACCAAAAAACAACTGATCGTGAATGCGGCTTCAGCCAAAAGAAAATGGAAAAAAAAAAATGCAAAGAGAGCCTAGAATCGTAGGAAAAGCAGGTCCACTGTCACACCATGCAGCAAGCCAACAACACAAACAAATGATGACGCGTAGTCACAGTCTACAATGTCATGCAACAATAAACGTCTAATTAAATAGCTTTGAAATTCTTTTAGCTTTAGCATCAATTTAGTAATACCTTTGACATATAATAGCAAAAGCTCATTGCGCAGGAGTTCTCAGGAGAAGAAAACTAAAATTTCAATATCATTACAACAGAGGTCATAATTTTAATAGAGATCATTTATGCACCTTTGACTTCCTCAAGAGACAAAAACTAGGCACAAGCGTGGAGTGCATACAGTGCTTTTGGATTGATCCCTATAAATATAATTAAATAGCTTTGAAATAGATACATTTATTCAAGTTTGCTTTGATTGTCACAAAGGAATAATAAGCAATGGTAATCCGCACCCATCGATTTAGAATTCTAAAATTTTGCCTCGGGGCACGTATGGAGTTCTGACAAATTTGGACATAACCATGACTGACTTCTCTTTCCCTAATAATGTTTCATCACATGCCTAATGACACAAAATTACCAACTTTGGAGCACTTATCCGTAGCAGGACAAAAGGAAGTCATCTACAAGCTGTGAAACAAGTAGAACGGAGAAGAAATTGCAGCAAAGCGGCCATCATATGAACCAGGAAAAAAGTTCCTAGTTTGTTGTTTCACTTGTTTGAATGGGTTACGGAGGAAGGCTTTATATGGGGATGAGAATATTCTTTTCATGTCCAGCAAATTAAAAGAGGGTTGAAGTGAAATGTATTAAAAGTAATGGAGAATTCAAATGCATATAAGAACCTTCCGTAAAAATAATAGTACTTAATGCTTAGAAGTGGCAATATGCCACGTGGTCAATAACTTGGTGATATATGGCTGATCAAGGAGAAAACACAAAATGGCTGATCAACGTGCATTTGACGTTAATTTACATGACTGAATTTTAATCATTTCCCACAAATCACTTAATTTGCAGCAACCGATCGATTTGCACTCATGAACTGTGGCATGCTGCTATAACCCCAAAAGTCAATACCGCATCCATGAATTTTGGCATACTCTGCTCATTTTTCCCACCTCATAATCGTGATATAAGTTTGCCGTCAGCGAAACATTTCCATATATAACCATCTTTTACTTTCCCTCGATAACCATCCACTTTTTCATATTCTGTTATAATTATAACTTTCGTCAACCATCTTAAGAGGATTATTTTCTTGCTTTAGAATTATTTATCACAACTCTCAAATGAGTTATTAAAAAAATTGTTTCCAGCAAGATTAGAACTGCTGTATTTCTGACCATAATTTTCAAAAGTTCAAGCTCCTTTTCCTTTATTTTTCGCCCTAATTTGACTCTGGAGAGTTAGATCATCCGGCAACTACAAACCCATCAAGAAAAGAAAAGATGGAGTAATAATTAAACGAAGATGATGGCCGGAACTGTGAATAGAAGTATAAAACAAATTGATTGAACAACACAAAAACAGAAAAGCCAAAGGAAAAAGAAAAGAAAGAGACGCAACTGACAAAACAGATCAGCTTTTTTGCTCCAGTGCTACTACAAGCATAAGATAATCGATCACATACTCATTATGGATCTGTGCAGAATTCTAGATAACTGCAATTAACTTGCTGTTATTAAGTACATGGAGACTGTCATGAGCAGATTTTGATGATCATGCTGATAAACATAATATTTAGTGAGCCATCAATATTTGAGTGCACCTATTAGATAAGCCAAACGATCGATATTCAGTGCTTTGAACCAGTCAAATTAACAGAAGAATCGGAATGACAGGCAAAAGAGTTCAAAGGACAGTATGCAAGAAATAAGTAGCACAGCGAAGACAATGAAAGATAAGGTATCATCTCCATTACTATTATACTCGTTCATTGACGAATAAACTAATTAGACAACCTCACAAAGTTGTAAACTAATTAGCAAGCATCTGGAAGGAAATATAGAAAGTCAGCTAAAATCTGCTACCCATCAAACTCTTGCTCCCTTCAATATATACGAACGAAGACTTAGGACATGTTTGTCATGTGCAGGTGCAGCAGAAAAGGGCAAAATGGAGGATGAATGCTGCTGTAGACCCAAAGAAACGACGCTAAATACTTGAAGGGAAATATAGTACGCAGAGCTATTGATCTCACAAGTTCCCAAACATTCCATCCAAAAGGTCTAAATTTTGTAGCTAACAATCGTACTTTTATAGTCCTTGTAATATTTATTTGCAAAAGGAACTTAACCAACATTCAAAACCAAACCAAAATTGTTTCAGTTTGACCCTCCAGAATAACCTGGCTAATTAAAGTGGGAGGAAGAAGCACAGTATTCTTGAGTCTTACTTCTTCTCTACTAGTAAAAGAAACTCCATTTTATGTGACATGGACACGAGTTGACTAGGCATGGAGTTCAAATTATTAGTTGGACTTGAACATTACACAGATTGTGGTGGAAAAAATAATAGTAATAATTGAAAAATTACTTTCATGAAAGATATAACATCAACGTTTAAGTTTGTAGTTCAGTTACTTTGAACTTTTGATATTTGTGTAAGTTTTATAGAATTACTAGAATGGTGTCAAACATTTTAATCATCCCAAAATAGAAGTGTCAGATACATTGGGATAGAGGTGGTAGTAGATCGATACCTGTCAGAGATACACCCTGGATCTGATAACTTAGATTATTGCCAGTGTGTCTCAGCTCCCCTCCAAATTGTCTTTTACTTGGACATTTTCCGCCACCAAATGCTATTCCTTTACTTCCATTTTATTAATAATCTCATTAGTGGATGATCCATCAGCTATGTAGAACAATCATATCTCATTTCCCTAAATACTTCTCTCTCCCTTCGACAGTTATGAAGTTGTATCTCAATCAGAACTCACCTACCACAACACTTTTGATGCAAAGATATGCTGAAGCTATCTGGTGCCCCAAGCTGCTGATAATGTAAAGTGGCCACAGTAGATTCATTAAGGAAGTGGAAACATTGGCCAAGGAACTATCGGCACTGAGAGGACTTCAGCGTCTGTTATACAAGTGGAAGTTATTGCACTATCTTGCAAGGCGGCATATCCTTCAGATGGGTGAACAATTTCCTGCCTGAAAACCATGCGTTTTTTGGTCTTGGAAGAGGTATATATCTAACATGTCTCTTTGTTTATCATTTTCTCATTGTCAATCACATCATTTTCCTTTTATCAGCAGCACCTAGAGAAATTGGCATCCTAAGTTCTCCAGACCTGAGATTTGACGGGCTTTCTGCAGATCAGCTTCTGTAGTTACACATTCTTCAGGCTGAAAACTGAAACCAGCAGGTTGTTTTGATATCCCAGAATTTGAAAGAGCCGTCTCAGTTTCCTGAAAACTAGACAACTCAGCAACACTATCCAGATGGTCCTGCCCCAACACTGTTGAATCTGAAATCCATGAAAAAACAGGTTATACAAGGGAAAACCCTAACTTCATGAGTTTCATATTTTTCGATGCACTGCTGGGGAAGGTCCCATTAGACCAATCATCAAATACAGGTTCCTTAGCACCAGAAATTATCAGTTCAACCTCAATTGCCTCCTGATGCTGGAATTTCTTCCTTAAAGCATTATCTGTAACAGTGCTGCTGATGGATAGAAAACTTTAGCTTTGCATCCAGAAAAAGCAGAAGTTTTCAAAACTGAAGTTTCCGTAAGGTACCTACAATATTTTGGAAAAGTGGAAACTGCATTTAGCATGTTCCAAAGAGAATACAAGCAAAGCTGCCAAGCTTGTGATGGGATACAGCCCTCTAGATTCCAGTACAGAAGGGGCAGCACTTCAGTAAAGAAGATTCTTCCCTCAAGACAAATCCACCAGTAGCTGGAAGTTTAAGCACCCAGTTCAGAGTTTATTCGGCATATTGTAAATACCAACGATCCGGAAAATACAAAGCTCATCTCTTATATTAGGAGTCAAAATTCAATTTGAAATTAAGAAGAGACTGCCAAATTAAAGGTTAGCAACTACCATATAATCTGAGGAAAGAATCAGCAAGGAGCTAACGACACTTAGTTTAGAGGCCAAGCTCATACCTAAGGTTGTTGGACATGATCCTTTACCGGATACTCATGTCACATACAAAGGACAGAAGAACGTTCACCAAGTCACTGACTCTGGAACTTTTGGGGTACTTCTGATCTTTATTGTAGATCTTGCCTAAATAATGTGCTTTGAGATGTCTATATTTTTTATTAACAGAATTTCATTATGTCTTGCTTCTCAAGATAATCTCTTTTGATAATTAATTCCCTTCAAGAAAACTTGATGAATGTGCAATGTGCATCCTACGTCTTCCCCATTTTGAATCATAGCATAGTCAGTAGATCTCTTTGATAGAGAATTGCAAAAGTCCTGCCGTCCAAATTCATGAATGTTAAACATAAAAAATAAGGTCAAAGGAAAACTAACCAAAGGCAGAACCACAAGTCAAATCAGAGTAATAATCAAGGTAAAAGACTTCTATACTAAAATCACATTTTCTTCAGCAAATAGTTCATTCAATGTAGTTTTACTCGGAAACGAAATTATTTTCTTGTTCATAGTTTTTATCATTTCTATTACTATAGTTAGGCTGAGATATAAAAGATTTAGGATCCCAACTTGCAATTCCAATTAAACCCTAACAAATTGACAACATACTGGTCCTCTCCAAAGATTTTGATATCAAAAACAGACGAGCAAAGGTAACTTAACACTACAACAACAACAATAACAAGAAGCCCAGTGATGTGTAGCTGACATTATCCCTACCTTTAAGAAGTCAGAGAGGTTGTTTCCGGTAGACCAAAGGTAACTTAACACTACTTTCACATATTATACCATAGCAAGTATAAACTCCATAATCCAAATACATATTCTTTCAATAATTAAGATTCATATTTCCCGCAAAAGCAACATGTAGCCCGATGCACGAAGCATCCTGAGTTCAATAGCTCATCATCCAGTATCTCTAAAATTGCATTTTTAAGACAATGAAGTAGAAGTACACACCTCGATTGCAAATTTAACCATAGATTGCTTCAACGTAAATGGCAACTTTACCCAGAAATCAATAGCAAAAAGAATCACCTGCAAAGTAGAAAACAACGAAGTAATCACATAAATTAGCATACTCTGATCAGAGGCGTCTAATACTTCGAGTAAGTAAATGTAGATTACCATTGCATTAATTACGTCTGTGTGGCAATAGGTCGAACGTAGTACAACTATATACTGCTAAAATTACCAGCACCTTTGATTGTGCGGTTGCAGGCTACTCCGGCGTAACGCAATTGCCGATCACCCCGAAACTACTCTACCTTTAAAATTGGGTAGAGTGGTTTGACATTCTAAAGTAACATTTTTAACTTTAAAATATTTTCTTAAGGATGCAATCAGGTTCAGGTGGCAGTCCATGAAAATACTTGCGTCTCATGGATATTATCACAGAGCACATTAGGCAACAAAATTTATATGAAAATCCTCAAGGATTTAAAGCGGGCTTTTATAGTGCCTCGAGCTTATAAAAGTTTTCCGGAAACTTTGTTCAATAAAGTTTCAAAAATTCTTATACGAATTGAAACAATCAGGCAAATGTAGTATAATCGTCTAAGTACTTGTTGAAAGAAGGGTATGAATCTGAATTTTTTATAATTATTGTGTAGGTTGATGATCTAAATATCATTGGAACTGCTAAGGAGCTTCCAAAAGCAGCATATTGTTTAAATAAATAATTTGAAATGAAAGATCTCGAAAAAATAATATTTTGTCTTAAGTCTACAAATTGAGCATATGAAAAATAGATTTTTTGTCCATCAATCAACATATACCGAAAAGAGCTTAAAACATTTTATATGGATAAAGCACATCCATTAAGTCACATGATATAAATAAAGATTCATTCCGCATTATAAAATAAATATTATAATTATAAACTAAAGCACCAAAAAGAGAAGAAGACAAAATAGATAAAAGATGTAGAGAGGAGGAGAAAACTTTTATTCTTGTTTGAAGTATACAATGCATGAGCCAAAACTACTATATTTATAGTTACAAAGGTCTCTTCAAATTAAAACAATTAATGGGTTCATTCTTTTGGTACATGAAATTATTAAAGAAGTTACGGAAGGGACATCCACATTCACTGAATTTATAACACTCTGTATTGAATGTCTACTTAAAAGAAAATGTGTCTTGTTAAAATCTTACTATGAAAAAATACGATGAAAAAAAATTTAGTGAAGAAAAAGGAGTACACACATATTATAACACGTATTGAGCTGATTCATTAAAACCTTATCAGGAAAATCCAATTAGGATAAAACCTTGGATAAGAAAAAAATAGTACAATGCGTATTTCTCCCTCTGATGAAAACTTTACTTGATATCTCGGTGACGATGCATTTCAATGTATCTCTAATTCCAGCTGCTTTTTTTCTCTCTCCAATGTTAGATATACCAATATATATTCCAATATTTTTCGAGAACCCATCTTTGTGCATTGTGGTGGGGCAATTATAATATATACCACACGTTCAAATATTCTAAGATGAGAAAATTTGACTTCTGATCATAAGCCAATTGTAATGGGGAAACTTTATGATAACTTGTGGCCTGATCCACACAAGAGTTGTTGCATGCAAAATAGCATGACCACATACCGAGATGGAATTTTCATTCTCGTATGCATTGATCTAGCAATTAATTAAAGGTGCTTGATTAATGATTCTGCTAGACCATTTTGAGCATGAACATATGCAATCGGGTATTTATATAATATCCCATTTGATATACGATAATTATTAAAGGCATGGGATGTAAATTCACCATCATTATTAAGACAAATCATCTTACTTGCATAACCTGAAAATCGTGCTTTTAATTACATTAATGCGGCCAACAACCTCGTGAATGCCAAATTCCAAGTTGATAACAAGTACACATGCGACCATCTTATAAATGCATATATCAAAATCATATAATATCTTAATGGTCCATATGGAGGGTGTATGAGCCCACATATATCACTTTGTATATGTTCCAAAAATACAGGGGATTCAACCCCAACTTTAATTGATGATGGTCTAATAATTTATTTTTGAGAACATGCAACACAAGATAATTCTTTAGTTCCGAGAATCTTCTGGTTCTTCAATGAATGACCGTGTGAATTCTCAATTATTTTGCGCAGCATATTATAATCGTGATGGCCCAATCGATCATGCCAAATAATAACTATAGCTTGTGATTCGACTACACCAGTACATGTGTAGTACAAGCCGCATGAAAAATGAACAACTTTGTATATTCCTATTTGTACCATCAATACGACGAACATCTTCTTCAAAAAGAAAGTGATATCATTATTGTCATGGTTAAAATCATTACAACCAAAATTTGCTTCTTGTTTTACTTTTTCCCTTTAATAAGTTTTTAAAAGACCTGGCAACGTATTTTTGACATAAAATATGTACGTGATCAATGATACATTCATGCGCCACATAGTGATATTCATGCTCTTTATCTCTTTCAAACTTCTTTAGAGGTTAGTGTTACCAATAATAATCTGTATAAGTTTAAATAACGTTTAAACACAATCTGTCAAACACTTAGTAAAAAAAAAATTACATTGATAAAAAATAAAAACTTAAAACCAGTAAACTACAGAAATTGGAGAATGAACAGAAACAGTGTAGAAATATTTCAGAATATAATCGATCCCACTTAGTTCAAAGTGTGTCCTTAAGAAAATTATTTCCCTCACAGTACTCGAGGTTGATGGAATATCCCCTCCTAGGATGTAACGATTATCTTACCAGAATAGTAGTACTCCAAATTCTAGTAGCGGCGAACCACTCAACAGTAGTGCATCACACAAGATAAAGAAGAGATTTTTTTTTTTGAGAAAAATTTAGATTGCAGAAATTCGTTATGAATTCTGAAAAAAATATGAAATTTATAGCTGTTGCAGGTACTGATTCTAAATGTTTGTAACCATTCAGATCAGTCACCAGGTTTTTGGAGGGAAATTCGAAAAAATTTGAGAAGAGGAAAACGTGCATGGGTCAGGGTCGATCCGCGTTGGATGGTTTGCTATTAATTAATTAATTAAGGAAAATTTTATCCAAAAAGATAATCAATCGATCGATCTTTGACAAATGCAAATCCAAATCCAAATCCAAATTCAAATTCGAAGCCGAGCCGAGCGAGCGACGACGACGGCACAAGGGGTCCTTGCCCTTCCAACCCTTTTAGCAACTAGAGAAGGTGTAATGTAATATATACACCTCTCTTTTCCTCTCTTTTTCCTATGTGGTATAAATATTTTAACCAAAGCAAAAGAGACCTTTTACATTCCCTTCACTTTTCATCCTATCATTTTCCATTCACCAATATCAAAACCCAGCAATCCCCTTTAAAGCGGCTTACACTTAACACTCACATAGGTGATTTCTAAACATGTGGTCCTATAGCCATATTATCTGGTCATACACTGCTATATTTAGATAATCATTAAAAAACCTTAATGCTTTATTAACTCATTAACAAACCATAAAGTTTTATCCTTATTTCTGAACATTGTCTTCATCCGAGAATGGGTTGAGTTATTTGACAATGTTGAACCGTCAGTCACAACTTTGTTTGATCTCTTTGAACCTAACTCTTGGGATCCTCAGTCTGCTAGGTAGAGTTACCGCCATGATGACTTGTCCTCGGCCTTAACCTCATTCCCATTGATGATCTGCTAACTCCCTCTCTAGATAAGCCTTTTGTAAACGGATCCGCTACGTTATCTCTTGACTTTACATAGTCAATCGTGATAACGCCACTAGAGAGGAGTTGTCCGTTGTATGTGACGAGAATTTCCGTTATACATTACGCTCCCTGCCCTACCTATTGCTGCTTGACTGTCATAATGTATACATATAGGAGCCAAAGGTTTGGGCCAGATAGAATATCCTCTAGGAAATTCCGGAGCCATTCAGCTTCTTCATCGGCCTTGTCTAAAGCTGAGAATTCAGATTCCATAGTGGAACAGGAGATGCAAGTCTGTTTGGATGATTTCCAAGACACTGGTCCACTCCCAATTGTGAAAACATATCCACTAATGGATTTAACTTCAGACAATTCAGTGATCCAATTTGCATCACAATATCCCTCAATCACTTCGGGATATTTATTATAATGCAAAGCATAGTCTTGAGTATGTTTCAGATAACCCAAAACTCGTTTCATTGCCATCCAATGTATGTGATTGGGATTACTTGTAAACCGACTCGGTTTGCTAATAGCACATGCTATATCTGGTCGTGTACAATTCATGATATACATCAGACTTCCCAACACTCTCGCATAGTCCCCTTGTGATTTACTTTCACCTTCATTCTTTTGAAGTGCGTAACTCACATCAATTGGAGTTGTGACAATCTTAAAATCCAAGTACTTGAACTTGTCAAGTATTTTCTCTATGTAGTGAAACTGTGATAATGCTAAACCTTGTGGATTTCTATGAATTCTGATTCCTAAGATTACATCAGCAACTCCTAAGTCTTTCATGTCAAATTTGCTAGCCGGCATGCGCTTTGTAGCATTTATATTTGCCATATCTTTGCTCACTATCAGCATGTCATCAACATACAAACAAACAATGATTTTGTGGCCTGAAGTATTTTTAATGTAAACACATTTATCACACTCATTGATTTTAAAGCCATTTGCCAACATGGTTTGGTCCATGCCATTGTTTGGGTGTTTGTTTAAATCCATAAAACGACTTTACAAGTTTGCACACTTTCTTTTCTTTACCAGGAACCACAAAACCCTCGGGTTGTTCCATGTAAATTTCTTCCTCCAAATCACCATCTAAGAAAGCTGTTTTAACATCCATTTGGTGAATTTCAAGACCATACACGGCTGTCAGAGCCACTAACACCCGAATGGACGTTATTCTTGTTACAGGCGAGTATGTGTCAAAATAATCAAGACCTTCCTTTTGTCTATAACCTTTGACCACAAGTCTTGCTTATATTTGTCAATAGTGCCATCAGTTTTCATTTTCATTTTAAAAATCCATTTAGAACCTAAAGGCTTGTTTCCAGGAGGAAGATCAACCACTTCCCATGTGTGGTTATCTAAGATTGATTGAATCTCACTATTGACTGCTTCTTTCCAAAATGCTGAATCAGGAGATGACATAGCGGCCTTGAAAGTTTGAGGCTCATTTTCAAGCAGGAATGTCACAAAATCTGGACCGAAGGAAGTAGATGTCCTTTGATGTTTGCTACACCTTGGATCTTCTTCGCTAGGGCCATTCTCCTTTGGTTCTTCCGTGATCGTTTAAATCTTTCATTCGACGACTCGCATTCAATTTTATACGGATAGATGTCTTCAAAGAATTCAGCATTATCAGATTCAATAACCGTATTATTATGAATTTCAGGATTGTCAGAATCATGAACCAAAAATCTACATGCTTTACTGTTTGTTGCATATCCAATGAAAATACAGTCCACGGTTTTTTATCCTATTTTTACCCTTTTGGGTAAATGTACTTGTACCTTTGCTAGACACCCCCACACTTTAAAATATTTTAAGTTGGGTTTTCTTCCTTTTCATTTTTCATAAGGAATACAGTGTATTTTGTTGTGGGGTACTCTGTTGAGTATTCGGTAGCTGTAAGGATAGCTTCCTCCCATAAATTCTGCGGTAAACCGGAACTGATTATGTTCTTCAAATTTCCTTAAGATTGTTAGCAATAATAATCTGTATAAGTTTAAATAACGTTTAAACACAATCTGCCAAATACTTAGTAAAAAACAGATTATACTGTTTTTAAAAAAAAAAAACTTAAAACCAGTAAACTACAAAAGCTGGAGAATGAACAGAAATAGTGTAGAAATATTTTCAGAATATAATCGAGCCCACTTAGTTCAAAGTGTGTCCTTAAGAAAATTATTCCCCTCACAATACTCGAGGTTGATGGAATATCCCCTCCCAGGATAGAACGATTATCTTACCAGAATAGTAGTACTCCAAATTCTGGTTGCGGCGAACCACTCAACAGTAGTGTATCACACAGAATAAAGAAGAGAATTTTTTTTTTTATAGAGAAATTTAGATTGCATAAATTCGTTATGAATTCTGGAAAAATCTGGAATTTATAGCTGTTGCAGGTACTGGTTCTGAATGTTTGTAACCTTTCAGATCAGTCACTAGGTTTTTGGAGGAAAATTCAAAAAAATCCGAGAAGAGGAAAAACGGACCGGGTCGGTCACAAGTCGTGGGTCACGCGTGGGTCGGGGTCGATCCGCGTTGGATGGTTTCCTATTTATTAAATAATTAATTAAATAAATAAATAAATAAATAAATAAATAATGAAATAATTAAGAAAAGTTTGTCCAAAAAGATAATCAATCAATCTTTGACAAATCCAGAGCCAGAGCCAGAGCCGAGCTGAGCGAGCGACGACAACGGCGTGAGGGGTCCTGGCCCCCTCCAACCCTTTTAGCAACTAGAGAAGGTGTAATGTAATATATAAACCTCTCTTTTCCTCTCTTTTTCCTATGTGGGACAAATGCTTTAACCAAGCAAAAGGGACCTTTTACATTCCCTTCACTTTTCATCCCATCATTTCCCATTCACCAATATCAAAACCCAACAATTAGTTGTGAGATTTAACAATCATGAGCGTGTTCGTGTTCATAATTTTATTTCATATGGTCACATTCACTTCTGGAATGTATCATAATCATCTAGACATGCCTCATGACTCCTCAGATAAGCTTCTCATTTTGCCTCAATGTTTATCATATTTGTTTATACAGCCTGCTTCAACATAATTTTGAAAGGTCAATTATGCTTCTATTTTGTTTTTCTTTCTTTCGATGAAGGATTGATAAAGCTTGACAAAATATTCAGGCATACGTTATTTACATGCCCAATGCCCATTTATACCATATCAATGACAAATATTACCTTCACCTTTTTAAGGATTATTTTGAGAACCTTTAATATTCTCCTAATTATAAATACAACCATGATGATCCCATGCCATGCTCATGTACATTCAAACAGATGATGTAATGATGTGATTTGCCTTGACTTTCATATACCAAATGCTTCAATAATTAATTATTATAAAAATGTGATGAAATGAGACAGGGATCAAAACACTTAGCATTTAGTGCACTTGGTTTTAAGATCTATAGTTGGATAGAATAGTATATCTGTGTTAGTAGCCTGTGCACTCCGAAGTTCAAAACTCTAATGCAATCAGTTTTGCTGGTTCACACGAGCTTATTTGAAATGATTACTCTGCATTCTATAAGTTACTTAAGGGTAGTGTTGGCCAAAAGTTATGCATAAGTATATATTATATACCTGTTATTCTCAAATGCACACGCAAGTATATATGGTTGACAAGTAATATAGGATTGTAAGTCCAGATATCGTACCCGCAAGGAGTTGTAATTAAATATCAACTAAATTAAACCCAAACAATTAATCTATTCAAGTGAATCCTAAAGTATGAATAATTAACTCAAACTAATCTAGAGTAACAAACTAAAATATTAAAGGAAAAAGTTGGCGAAATTAGACACGAATTCAATGGGAGCCGATATTCTAGAGCTATGGGGCAGTTAATAATCTCGTCGAGTCTTCCATTTAAATTGTCTAATTAATTTATCTGGTTTATTGGTTGATAGGGTTAATATTACTCGTAGCTTTCTCCAGAGGTACTACTCACCTATTCAAGTTAACCTAATGCCTATGGAATTAGGATTTACAAGAACGCATTAATAATTCCGGTATAACAACCAAACAAGGCGATTAGGTATATCCCTGTCCTAACCGCAAATTCGTTCCTGATAATCAGGTTCAAGATCTCGCTCTACTCAATCTTATATGCAATCTAGAATTCTCTCTCCCGAGTTCAATCCTAGATTCGTAGACAATATTCAATTGGTGATCAAGCAATCAAATAATTAAGCACATTTTGAATAAATAAATCAAAGCTCTAGAACTAATAAACTATTAGATTAAAGAAAGGGTAGAGAAAGAAAAACTGAGAATCCTTGCTCCCGAATGTTCCGTGCTTGTGTTTTCCTCTTAAAGTGGAGTCTACCTAAAAAATATGTTATATATCCTCCAAATTAGGTTTAGACTTGCTTTTATACGAGTTGGGGGAGGGGGGGGAGGGGAGATCTTTGGCCGAAATAACCTTGTCCCGTGCAAAGTAGGAGATGTTTCTCATCTCTAGCGCCCAGGGTAGTATGGGGGGCTAGCCCTGGCGCTGGGAAAATGAACATTCTGAAAATTGGGCCACAGGTAGCGCCCTATGCTGCTTGTGGCCTTGGAAATCATCATTTTCAACTTTTTCTCCTTTTTGGCTCTAATCTCGCACCTTTCGCCCCCTATTACTTCCGGATGATTCCTACATATAAAAACACCATAAATAAGCATAAATCAATACATTTCACATCCAAAATCCACGAAACACGAGTGAAATACGAGGCGATATACCTATAGATATATATACGTTAAGCCAAATAACAACACTCCACACTTAGACTCTTGCTCGTCCTCGAGCAACGGGACTATCAAGTACACCCCAATAACTTACACATCTCAACTAGAGAGGAGCATTTCAATTTTTTAACCATACACTATACCCTTGAATATGATCAATACCGGCAATCAAGCACGAATATATAAATTTCACATTCTTCCCGTTTTAGCATCCCCAAGTATTAACACTTCAATTCAATCAATTCAAACAACCTACCCGTAACCACCCTACCTCAAGAGCCAACTCGTTACTACTAAGCACCCTCAACTCGGGCACTCACCCAACAAGAGAAGTTTACAATATTAACAATCCTTTATGAGATCATGTGCCTTCACCAACAAATAAAATAGTGAATATAGAATAGTACACACATTCAAATATGCCTTTGAACATAATTTAAGGCCATCACACAATTAAACAGAATTCGCTCACTCTCATAAAGAATTTAATTTGCATCTGGTGGTCGTACCATAAGCTTGCCTTTTATGTATATCTCTACTAATCTAACCTAGCCAGATCTAAGATCAATTACGACTTTAAGGTTGTAATGTAGGCTAAGGGACGGGTAGGATACATTTAGGAATAGTGACTAATCCTTCTAAGCACTTTAATACACTACACTCAAAAATCGGCACTTCTTCTTCTCGACCAATTCACTATCCACCAACCATCTACAACATAGCCCTTTTTTCCCAATTAAGCATTTCTACATTCCCACTAGCACGAATTAGTAGGATTAGGAGATGTGTGTTTCTCTATATTATTTGAACTACTATTTTTTTCCTTCTTGCAATTTTTTTATTTTTCTCTCTCTTTTTTTCTTTTCTCCATACTCTCCATACATTAAGGTTCATCGGCTAGTGACTTTTTTCCACAACTTTAGTGCACCTTAATGGCTTTTCCAGGGTTTCACTCGAAAGCTACTCCCCACTCTCTCACCTTACTTCTTTTAGCGACTAAGTATCTTAGGAGGTAAAGGTTCAACAATCTCGAATTAAGAATAAAATAGGGATACGGCTTGTAATGTCGGTGCCAAAGAAAAGGTCTATAGGCTCAAAGGGGCTAGCAATGGAAAACTTTATTGTCATGTGAAGAGCACAACTATGATCAAGCAAGAAACGCCTACGTCATCTCCTACGCTAACACAACTTAATGATTTCGCTTCGATTAACACATGGGGCAAGTTCTAGACTACACAGGATAGCACAGAAGATCACGATACCTCACACACACATTGCACATGAATCAATCGAGACGGTTCTGTCCAACTCTCAAGTCAAGCAAACACATATAATTGAGAAAATTTAAGCAATATTGCACTATGCGGCATACAAGTTAAACAACTGAGAAAAGGCGTCACAGAGCAGGCTGTTTATTGTACTCAGGTATCACTATTCAAATCAAATGTATGGGAAGACAGAGCGCATGCCATAGCCTAATGTGCTAGCACCAAACACGTCAATAGGTATCTCATAGCAACTCAGCTTCTTCCTATCCAACTCCTAAAAAAAAATAAAGTACTCGGTTCAAGCTACACTCTTGAAAAAGAACCGGAGCCCGAAGAAAAAAGGTCTGTAGTGATTTATCAGTTGAGCTTGTTACTCAAGCCAAGATTGGCTCACTATATCTGCTTCCTCAAAATTATCTTCTAGTGGGAACTCGCTCTCTTTAGCCACTTCGTCCGCCTCGGCCTTCATTCTCATGATTGCTGCACTAAATCTTTGTGTAGCCTTTTGATTTTCATCTTGTTGCTCGGCTACTTGCCTCAGTATGTCCATAATGCTCGCAACACGCTTTACATCCTCCACTTCATTGCTCCTATCAAACTCATAAATATTATTTAGAAATATCATAATAATGACTCAGAGAAGGGTAAAAAGAATTAGGACAACCATCCCAATAGCCACCCTGACAACTACACACATTACAAAAATTTCACTCATAAGATTGAGGTTCACAATTTTGCCACAAGTGTGGTTCTCCACAATATGACAGGGATCACCAAAATAAGAATTACTAATATTTGACCAATTCTTATTCCAATATGCCACGTAAAAAATATATAATACTAACTACACTAAACTAAAATAAAAAACTTGCATAGAAAAAAAGTAAAAGTATAATCTAGCAAAACAGTCATTTTAAAGTCTCCGGCCACGGCGCCAAAAACTTGTTGCTCCCAAACGCACACACAGGTATACGTGGTCGACAAGTAATATAGGATTGTAAGTCCAGATATTGTACCCACAGGGACTTGTGATTAACTATCAACTAAATTAAATCCAAACAATTAATTTACTCAAGCGAATCCTAAAGTATGAATAATTAACTCAAACTAATCTAGAGTAACAAACTAAGAGACTAAAGGAAAAAGTTGGCGAAATTAAACACGAATTCAATGTGAGCCAATATTCTAGAGGTATAGGTTAGATAACAATCCCGTTGAGGCTTCCACTTAAATTCTCTAAATTAATTTATCTGGTTTATTGATTGACAGGGTTAATATTACTCGTAGCTTCCTCCCCGAGGTACTACTTGCCTATTCAAGTTAACCTAACGCCTATATTCCTATAGAATTAGGATTGACAAGAACACATTAATAATTTCAGTATAATAACCAAGCAAGGCGATTCTCCAGGGCGAAGTATCTATCGGACGCATTAATAACCAAGCAAGGCGATTTTCCGTCACCAACGTCCAGGATAGCGTGAGGCACTGGAAAAATAAACATTCTAGAAATTGGGCCACAAGTAGCGCCCCATGCTGCTTGTGGCCCTGGAAATCGTCATTTTCAACTTTTTCTCCTTTTTTGCTCTAATCTCACCTCTTTCGCTCCCTATTACCTCCGGATGATTCCTGCATATAAAAACACCACAAATAAGTGTAAATCAATACATTTCACATCCAAAAATCCAGAAAACACGAATAAAATATGAGGCAATATACATATAAATATATATACTTTAAGCCGAAGATCAATAACGCAAGACAATTTCATGTCCGATAGATAATGTGAGCAAAGCAAATGAAGTGGTGCACAAATATGATAGTTATCATAATATATATACCTTGACCAAACTCGTATATTAGATAACGCCAAATCATGTTTAAACCTAGCATGGTCTGTTATTATATATTATGCGTTACTAAATTAAATGAGTTAATAACCAATACGCACTAAATCTATCTAGCACAACACTGGTTAATTATTACGAATATAGGCCTATTGCATATCGTTTTATCATGCAATACCATTAGCAACAAACAATCTATTGAATTGAGCCATGTGGTGTAACCAACTATATAGTTCCTCTATTAAAATGATATTCCTCCAAGAGAATGGTTAAAGATCTACATGATGGCAAAATAAGAATTTGACAAGGACAACTAAACAATCGTCAAAGAAAAATGACTTTGAATTAGAGAACCAAACATTGCTAATTTCTACGTTATTTTTGCAGATTCTCCTCAAAAACAAAATTGACATCTTTTGAACATGGGAGATCATGACAAACTTTATAGCGACAAATGGTAATCATATTTTCCAATGTTAGATCACAGAAACAATTATAATAAAGCTGTAAAGTGTAACTCAAACCTTCTTCCACAAAGAGGTTCCATGGATAGAGATTGGCCAACAAGTAGCATATACCTTTTGGTTTCTTTGCAAGCTGAATCGGAAAGAAAATTAGCCCAACTCCTTTAGGGAAAAGATTGGAAACCACTGAATCGAATAATCTTAGGGTTCATTTGGTAGGCCGTATCAAGCAAAATAATTCCCTTATAAAAATTTAATCCGTTCAATATCATGTTTGGTTGGTCAATTCAATTTACTCCTACCTAATACATGGATTAGTTATATCTCATATGAGGGATTAACTAATACCAAGGAAAGGAAGGGATTACTAATCCCTGGATTAGCTATACATGGAGAAGACTTAAAATTACTAAATCCAGACTTATACATTGCATAATTAATTTTTAATACAATGAACCAAACACTTGATAAAAAATAATTCCAGCACTACAATCCCTGCATTACTAATCCCTGCATTACTTGTGTTCGTATCAAACGACTTAATTGGTTAGAGACAACGTGTTATAAAAGACTGTTATAATTATAATAAACCAAAGTATTAAAAGGAAGATAACAATTGTTAGAGAAGTCTGAAGATATTTATTCCTTTTATTCTGTATTTGTACAACTAGAAGTACCCAAATATACAGGGTCCAATTACATGTGAAAGGTACAACATAAATGTATATTGATATAGGTTCATGAAGGTTACCGGACATCCACATAATTCAATGAATCCATAACAGTAAATAATTTGTTCGAAACTTATGACACAATTTTATGCTAAAGTCTTGATGCTCTAGTAGAACTAGTATCGGCAAGACAAGTTTGGCCTTCCATCAGAATTTTTGGATATTCGCCGGGGCTTGTGGCCGAATTTTAACTCGCAAGTTCCCTGTCTAACTTCCAAGGTATTTCTGCAAAACTAATTTAAACGTGATCAAAATTTGATTAATGACAAAACTAGCCTATAGTAAATCAACCAAAAAATCGAAGACTCATGCCCCTGCTTCTTCTTATATACGTCACAAATTGCACTAAACTCATGGTGATTCGTCAGACTTTGTAACAAGCTCATTCATAAAATTTTTGGTGATCCGATTCGCCATGACATATGGAACTAAACTTTTGATGATCCGCCATTAATTTTGACAAAGCAAGTCTTTTAGCGATTCATCAGGAATTGAGCTCCAACTCCTGGTTCAGAAGTTATATTTGCACAATTTATTTAAATGAGGTTAGAACTTAAACAATGAAATGGAAATAGGCTATTTCTGTAAGTGCTTAACGGCCTATCCAGCCCAAAACCCATCCCCACCCCCAACCCACGTCAACTTAATTGTCCCGCCCAATGCTCACCAATTTGAGTCTTTCCCACCCTAATTTCAAACCCGAAAAACAAAACAAAAAACCAATAATGTATGCCACGCTGGCGATCGTCGTCATGCTTTCTGTACTGCATCCAGACTGTCCAAATTGTATGATCGGACGGCAATGATCGCTTCTTTTACCAACCACGCGGATCGAAGCCAACCCCATCACAAATAATCAACATCTATAAATAAACCCAAATTTGCCCCTACTTCTCATCGTCCTCATCATTATCTCTCTCACAATATTTCATATTCAGGAACTTTCAATTTCAGGTTCACCTCTACATAATGTAATTACACATTTCAGTTTATAATTGGACTTTTTTATCTTTTAAATGTTTTTATCAGTTAATAGCTGAAACTTGTCTTTGGTTTCAGCATTTTTACAAACCTAGGGTTTAGTTTTCATGTTTAACTTTTTTGCTATATATGCATCAATAATCTGAAAATTTGTATGGATTACGTTTATATGGTTGATTATGTTACTAAATTTTTCATATTTGCTGTTTTGAATCAGAGAATCTAAAGGTTGATTAAAAATGTCTGGACGTGGAAAGGGAGGAAAAGGATTAGGAAAGGGAGGAGCAAAACGACACCGTAAAGTCCTTCGTGATAACATCCAAGGTATCACAAAACCAGCAATTAGGCGTTTGGCTCGTAGAGGAGGAGTGAAGCGTATCAGTGGACTCATCTATGAGGAGACACGTGGCGTGCTGAAGATCTTTTTGGAAAATGTGATTCGTGATGCTGTTACCTACACTGAGCACGCTCGTAGAAAGACTGTGACGGCTATGGATGTTGTTTATGCTCTCAAGAGACAGGGAAGGACTTTGTATGGGTTTGGAGGTTAATTGGGAGATTTGGTTTTTGACTTTTGTTTTGTCTGCAAAAGTCTTGCTGTCAAGAAAAGAACTAGAATGATTACTATATGTGGTATATGGGGTTTGTTTTGCTTTTGATTAGGGATCTGTTTCGGTGTAATTAGTATGATTACCTGTTGGTGATAGGGTTCTGTTGCAGTAGTATTGGTCGTTTTAGTAAGCTGAATTTGGTTGATGCTCGATTGAGTACTTCTGAAATTTGCATTATTGCAATGAATATTAGTGACTGATTCAGTTTCACCATCTCTGTTGCTATTGGTTTGACTGTTCGAGTGCTCTTATGATTAAATAGGAATGGCACTTTTTAGATTGCATTTATTTCCTAACTGGATTACTACTTTACTTTCTTAAAGAGGCTGTAGGGTGGTAGGTTTTTGTAATTGAAAAAAGCTAACTTAGATTGTTCTGGTATTTCCTTATTGCTAGCCGGTTTAGATTTCATATCTTTGCTTTAATATTGTTTAAAACTAGCCTCTTGTTTAAGTTCAATCACAGCCATTCTTGTTTGCTATTTTTTTTTTTTTTTTTGGGTAGCAAATGTAAATATTACCATTAACAACAAAACAAATACATCTAAAGAGCTCCTAAACTACACTACCATGACCTAGATGGGTAGGTTAGTGCAAGTAGTAGGTCTCCAACAAACAGCTAATTACACAAAAACTTCTGTAGTATCCTATTGTATCGCTGAGCCCTTTTAGACATTGTAAGTAATTCTATTCTTTCTACAAATTCATTTTTATCTGTGTCACTACTACGTTAGTATTCACAGTAATTCCTCTAAAAAGTTTCCAGTTCCTAGCTCTCCACACATGGTATATCCGGGTACTCCACAAAGCTGCTACTACTTCCTTCTGTAACTGCTTCCAATGTTTACGCTTTATCTTGCCTTAACACCTGCTTCACCTCACCAACTGGAATCGAAATTCCAGCCCATTGTGTTAGTGCAATTCTGATTCTTGTCCAAGCACAATCCACAAATAGATGTGTTGATGTTTCCTCTTACCATTATCCACAGGAATGTTCAACTTCTTTAACCTTGCTTTGGTGAGTAGTCTGTCATGCACTGCCAACCATATAACAGATCTATGCTTGGGTTGTGAGATAGAATTCCACATTAGTTCTGCAATTCTCAGTCTATTCTGCTGACCTAGAAAAGAGATGTAACTACTCGTGACTGAATAGTTTCTTCCAGGAGTCAGAGTGAACTGCCCTTGCGTGTACCAGCCTTGCATGTCCACTTTAATAGGGTTGATCTTTTTCCAATACCAACAACTATCAACGGGAGGCTTATGAGTACAAATATCCTGGTTATACCTCATATATATGCCATGTACCTATTTCACCCATAATGAGTCCTAGTCAACTGAGATAATAGTTTACCTGCTGATGCAATGTTCCACTTCCTACTACCTTTGATATTGAACCCTCCCAACTTCTTTGGCCAACATACTTTCTCCCAAGCCACAAGTGAAATTTTCCTCTTTTCCTCAGTGCTACCCCATAAGTTTTCTCTACATTTCCTATCCACTTCCTTCAAGACACTTTGGGGGAGTATAAAGGCTGCCCCCTAGAAACTATGATTTGGGAAAGTAACTAAGGTAAATCCAGTGCTATGAATTAACTGCTCCCTGATGTTGTCATCCACCCCTGCCAAGAATGTGCTGGACTTATCCATGTTAGCCTTCAATCCTGTGGCATTACTGAAATGTGATAGAGCTTCCCTAACTCTAGGAACTGATTGTGCATTTCCTTTGCAGAAAATCATTAAGTCATCTGCAAATATCACACGTGTAAGCTTAAGCTGTTTGCACATAGGATGATATTGGAAATCAGGTAGCTCTCCCATACGCTTCAGTATCCTAGATAAGTATTCCATAACAAGCGCGGTGGTTGGTGGTAGATTTGGTTGATGGTGGTAGTTTAGGGTAGTAGCTAGCAGTGATTGATGTTGGTAGCTATTATGATTGAGGACGATGGTGGTGAGTGGTGATAGTTAATAATGGCGGGCGGTGGTGGTGGTAGTTGTGATTGAGGAAAATGGTGGTGGGTGGTGGTAGTTTATAATGATGGGCAGTGCCAACAATGGTTGTTGATGGTGATGGGGTAATTAGTTGTGGTAGTTGAGGTGGATGAGTGTTGGTTGTCGTTGAGAATGATGGTGGTGGGAGTGGTTGGGATAGTGGGTGGTGGTAGTCGACAATGGTGGCGGCTATGATTGAGGATGATGGTGGTGGCGGTTGAGTATGGTGGTGGTGGGTGGCATAGTGGTAGTTGATAATGGTAGGCGGTGACGGCATTTAATATTGAATATGAATGATAGCATCTTAATGGAATTAAGTCTCTGTTATAGCTCTTAATGATACAAACCTATTCAGACCCATTAAATGGTTGTGAAGTAAAAAAAATTAACACACTTAACGATTAAGATCTGAATAATTAAGATTCAGACTTTAAAAACAAGCGCACTTAACGTCGAATGATTAAGATTCAGACCTCCATTAAGTGCAAACAAATGAGGCCTAAGTAGATCATTGCAAATTAGACATTGTGCACCATTGACCTCCCTCTCCCCTGAACAAGGGCTGATTGATTGTTTGTCACAATTGAAGTAATGGCCACCTTCAATCTACTACAGAGAAGCTTGGATATGCTTTTATATAATACATTACAACAGGAGATAGGCCTGTATTGGCTAGCAGTCTCTGGTGCAATAATTTTTGGAATAAGAGCAATATTGGTAGCATTCAATTGCCTGAGCAGCTTCCCATTGTTAAAGAATTCAAGAACTGCCTCTGTTACCTCCTTACCCACTATGTTCCATGCGGCTTTAAAAAAAGCCACTTTGTTACTATCAATCCTAAATAAAGCCTGGTTGACATCTTTGCCTGTGTAAGGTTGGAGCAATGCAATCTGTTGATCCACTATATTGTTTAGACTTTTTAGTAAAACGTATGGTGTTCTGAGAAGTTCGTGAAAATCCAAATAAAGAAAACTCTGTAGGATTTCTGAAACATAGAACCAGAGGTACACTCTGAATTGCAAAGTCTCTTGTAAGCTAAGTCCACTTGAGGAGGTGATTCAATTACAGAGCAACTGATGTTCATTTGCATGTTGAATCCACCAGAATACTAAATTCATTGCGACCACCAGTCTAGATATAATTTCAAATTTCTACCATTATACTGAAATAAATAGGTAACAAACTTCAGCTTAATTATTGGTATAGAATATTACAATAGCTGCAAGTTAAAATATTGGTACAGAAATTATGATTAAGTTCTCTTCGTACCAAGTTTCCAGGAGTTTCTCCAGCTTAGCTCAAAGGGAGTAGTTCCGTTGTAAGTTTCACATTCATATTTTCCATAAGAGGGCATTACAGTCAAATGAATATTACATTATTACTTAAAGTATATAACTGAATGCCCATGCTAGGCCGATAACTCTGGCCTAAAGATCCCAGATAAATTCCCATCAAAGTTTGGCTTTGTGTTCAATTGTATGTTGACAATATTTCCTTTTTTTTTTTTTTTTTTGTGGTAGTAAAAGATAGTTTATTAACAACTAGTTAGAAGAGTAACAATACATTGTCCTCCCATTGGGAGCAGACTTATTTATACTAGTACTAGCACTATTACAGCCAAAAGATGTCATAGAGGAGTATAAAAGCATAGCCAACTTATTTGAAACAACAACGTTGGTGGTATTGATCCTAGTAGTAGTGATGCCTTCCTTCTCAGCTTGGATTGCATCCATTAGAAATTCTGGTACGGATGGATATACTTGAGAATAGTAGACGTTGGCTTGCTTGACTCCTTGTTGTGCTAGTTCATGTACTACTTTATTTCCTTCTCGGAAGTAATGTTAGATTGGTGGATTCCCCAACCACCTCAGCCAGTACCTGCAATCAGAGATTTGTACATTATAGGGTGGATAATTTGAAGTTTCAAGTAGGGTTTGTACGGACATTGAGTCCGTTTCAATTTGAAGGTTGGTCAAGTTATGATCGTTTGCTAGTTGTAATCCATACCATAATGCTTGTAGTTCCACGGATAGTGGAGATGGACCATAACTGGTTTTACTGAATCCCATTATCCAATCCTCATTATTATCTCTAAATACTCCCCCTATTCCCCCTTGCTTAAACTTACCTGCAAAAGCCCCGTCAATATTAAGCTTTATTTGGTTCATGGAAGGGGGGTCCCACTTAGGTAGTACTGTAAGGGGTCTGTCTAGGTTACCACAAGTGATGTTAGTACAATGGAGGTATTTTCAAGGCTTCTAGAGATTACAAGGTTTAGATAAGAGGTTGGCAAATTCTGTGGAAAGTGTTCCTATTCCTATTCAACCACAAGTGCCAAATTGCAAAGGAGAAGAGGCAGTCCAAGTTAAGGAGCTTCGAGCCAATGGGTATTTTGTATGTCTAGTGACTGTGTGTTAATGCCTAGCTCCTGCCATAAGGAGGTGGCCATGGGGCAGAAGAGAAAGATATGTTGGGGAGATTCTTCTACTAAGTTACAGATGGAGCAGTATATTGATATACTAATACCAATATGATTTAGGTAGCTTTTGGTGGGTAATCGATCATGGTAGCATTGCCATAAGAAATACTTAGATCTTATTCCAAGTTTTTAACTTCCAAAGCCATTTGAAGTCTTTGCTTTGATTTAGTACTATATTGGGAGATACAAGGGGGTAAAGGGATTTGGTGGTGAATATACCATCTGTGGTTGGGGCCCACATTGGTACATCAATCTTGTTATAACCATTGGTTGTTTGTAAGGAGAGTATTTCGTTTGAGATATGGGGTGGAAGTTCGAAAGAGAGGTTTGACAAGTCCCATGTGTCATTTGTTTTATTATTCCAAACTTTGAGTTGTAAATCATTGTTTGAGAGGGGGCCTTGAATCATGCTACGCAGGTTTTTAGTGCAAGGTAGCCAATTTGCATGCCAGAAGTCAACGTTCTTGCCATTCCCGATATTCCAAACAATGGCTTGTTCGCAAATTTTCCGACCCATGAAGATGTTACTCCAGATAAAGGAATGAGTGTTCTTAGAGTATGTACCAACATATTTGGAGGTTAGAACTTTCGCCCAAGTGGCGGATGGATGGCTAAATAGTCTCCAAGTGAGGCCAGTAATAATGGCAGTATTTTTATCTTTGGCTTTTCTTATTCCAAGTCCTCCAGCACCTTTTGGCATTGAGATAGTGTCCCAATTTATGTAGTGGATTTTTCTGGAATTTTGGTTACTACCCCATAAGAAATCTCTTTGTATTTTATCAATATGTTTGTGGATCGCTCTGGGCAGAATAATGTATTGCATTACATTGTTTGGAAGGGCACTGAGGGTAGTTTGAACTGGGGTTGCTCTTCCTGCAAGTGAGAGAAATTGAGTTTTCCAGCTGGACAATCTTTTATTTAAGTTGTCTAGGATGAATTTAAAGTCAATTGGTCTAGGCTTATGATTAAGTATTGGAAAGCCTAGGTATTTCCTAAAGGTGTCACTGACTTTGATATTAAGAATGTTGGAAATAGAATTGTTGAGGGTAGTAGAGCAATTCTTTCAGAAAATGAGCTTGGATTTTGTAAGGTTGATTTTTTGCCCTGATAGGAGCTGAAGGCAGCTCTTGATTGTGGTGGCGGATTTCTCATTGGCATTAGCCATTAGGGTTAAATTATTCGCGAAAAATAAATGGGAGAGGGGAGGTCCTTATGGACTTAACGGGATCCCAAAGTGTTAAATCCACTTGATTAATGAGAATAGAAAGAAGTTCAATACAAAGAATAAAAATGTATCGGGATATAGGATCGCCTTGTCTTATTCCTCTTGATGGTTTGAAGAACTCTGTTTGAGAGCCATTCACAAGAACGACAATACGGGAGGTGGTAATACAAGCCATGATGAGCTTAGTGATATGAGGGGAAAATTTGAAATAGTTTAGGGCTCTACGTATGAATGACCATTCATGTCGGTCAAAAGCTTTCTCTAAATTAATTTTTAAAAGGAGTTTTCCATTGGAGCCCTTTAATTTATTATAGTGATGAATAATTTCCTGAATGATGATAGCGTTATCCGAAGCTCGTCGCCCTTTAAGGAAGCTGGATTTGAATGGGCCAATTAGGCTATCGAGGAATGGTTTGATACAGTTAACAATGATTTTCGTTATAACTTTGTATGTTGTATTGCGAAGTCGAATGGGACGAAAATTCTTGAGGTTATTTGCATTTGGGAAGTTTGGAATTAAACAAAAATAGGTAGTATTAAGATTCTCCGGAATGGTGAGGGTCTCAAATATGGAGTGGCAATAATCCAAAACAGTATGCTTAATGATGTGCCAATATTTTTGATAAAAGAAAGAATGTAGACAATCAGGGTCTAGTGCTTTGAACGGTTTGGAGGAGAATATAGCCCTAGTAATCTCGTAATTTTGTAACGGTTTGTCCAGAGATACTAAATCTATGTATGATGGGGAGTTTGGGAAGGATTTCATGTCAACCCAATTAGTCAGGTCATGGTTAAAGGTATGGTCAAGGATTCTATCATGGGTATTAATCCAGTTATTTTGGTCATCTTTGAAGAAAGAGATATGGTTTTTACGTTTTCTACTAAGAAAAAAACTTATATGGAAGAACTTAGTGCTCGCGTCCCCGTCGCTTAACCAATTAATACGTGACCTAAGTTTCCAATTAGTCCTCCTCAATTTAAGAATATTGTTATAGTCATTGGTTAAGTTCCTTCAAGAAATTACTAGTAGGATAGTGCCGAGATTTTTGAAGGCCACCAAGTCTCGCAAGGATTTGCTTTTTCTTATGTACAACATTACCAAAATTGGTGGCTGCCCATTTTTTAACATTTTCGGTAAAAAGGCTAGTGGCGTTTGGTAGGGTTTGAACATTCCAGCTATCAAGAATTATGGAGTTGAAGTCTGGATGGTGGCACCAATATGTTTCAAGTCGAAAAATGCGTTGATTGGGATTTATATTTTGCTGAAAGAGGGAAATAAGCAGAGGGTTATGGTCAGAGTACGTTATTGGAAGGTGAATAACGCTTGCATTGGGGTAATACTCTAACCAATTTTCATTAACAAAGCATCTATCAAGCCGTAGAAGGATTATATCTATGATTAGACCAAATGTATTTTGCTCCTTTAAAGCCAAGATCTATGACGTTAGAGTGGTTAATACAAGATTGAAAGCGAGAGGCTCTACTTCTATTAATTGGTCTCCATCCCACTTATCTTCTTGCCACACCTTTTGCACAGTAAATTTTCGTCTTCGTACAGTAGTTGTTGGATGTGAGTGCCAATTTGTATTGCTGGCCGGACTGGTTGATCCTGTGGTACTTGTACGCATAACCTTGCATACCTTCCTCTGAGTGTTGAGCTGGTACAGGTGTCTATACGGAGGAGTCGATCAATTGAGTTTCCAATCCTGCCAAAGTATTATCCCGTCGTAAAATTGTGTGGGTAGTTGGAGAAGACGAACCCAGACTGCTGAGTGAACTTCCTTTGCTTTGCTTTGCTTTGCTTGCTACAAAGTTTGGCTACGATCTCACCGGCTTACAGAGAGATAGTGTCCATTGATGAACCAAGGGCCGTTTTGTAGAACCTTGGCCATGTTTTTGATTACGTAAAAGTCAGACCCAAGATCAATTAATGGGAAGGGTTCGTTTGGTTTCCAAAGGTCTTGGACTTTAGCGTTTAGGTATTGGTGGAGGACACGTTTGCCCAGGAGTTTAATAATAAAGGAAAATTTCCAAGGGGTGTACATTCTGTTTAGGTACATTCTGTTGAATAATAAGGGAAAATTTCCAAGTTTAATACTTTTTAGTTTGGAGGAGATAGAGTTTGGGGTGTAGTCAACAGTCATTGGCTCGGAATAATAAAACGCGTGGGTGTTTCAAGGAATCTGTTACATTTTCATGGGAAAGCAATTTTTCTTTAAAAATGTAGGTGTTTGTGTTTATTGGTGAAAATTAATGCTGGGGATTGGGCGGAATAATTGTCACCGATGAGTCTTCTGTCTTGATTGAAGATGCGTTGAATGAGTGGTGTGCTTTACTAGCCTAGAGAGAAAGTTTATGGCCTTACCCTTGTTACTTAAAGTTCGTCCATGTTGACAATATTTCTGCTGGTGCGTTGGAGGGGTGTTAATTTTTGTTTTGACAAGTGGTATGCAGATATTTGCAATATTATAAAATATCTGCAAATCTAGTCCGGTGGAAATGTTTTAGAAAATGAATTTTAAACTTATTTATTAAAATTATTTTAGATTTGTATATTATCCATGTCACGACCCAAAATCCCAACCTGGTCGTGATGGCGCCTCTCATGAGGACAAGGCAAGCCAAACCAATACAACTGCTCTTAAACAGTTAAACCATGTAATTTAAAACAAGAATAAATAAACAACAAGGTAGTTCGGAATATATATATATAAAGTACCATCCCGACTACAGCCCTCAGATCGGGGTGTCACAAAGTCATGAGCCACTAAAGAAGGCCTAAAGATAATATAACTATTACAATATCTTAAGCACAATTGTTTGAAAGAAGTAAAGTCAACAAAAGAAAAGAGTCACGGGGCTGCGGACGCAAGCAGCTACCTCGTAATCTCCGAAGCTCCGAATCAGCAGTAGTAGTCAGTACCTCGGAGCGGGACCGCTAACGCCTGAATCTGCACACATGGTGCAGGGAGTAAAGTGAGTACTTCCAACTCAGTTAGTAATAAATGTAAATAAAGACTGAAGGTAAGAAATCACATAATGCATAAAAAAACATCATTAAAATGGTAACC